>JAVTVY010055652.1:0-29875 GCA_036873755.1 Hanleya hanleyi | reverse complement strand
AGTATGTATTACATAAAACACCTAAATTAATGACGATTCAATATCACTGACCATCCGTATTTGATGCCATTACTGCACACGTGTATTTGCTGTGATCATAGTTGATGCGCCACAATGTCTTTTTGTAGAAAAACTTTACCGGCAAGCAAATATATATGTATTCAAAGACAATATGATTCGGGATGATACAAAAAGTATACAATTTAACATTCACAAATTTTAAAGGAATAGAAAACCCTAAGATGATGCATACGTATATCGAAAGAACTATATCATTAGTATTCGAAAAACAAAACAAGTCAGCTTTTCTAGTAATTCCGAATGAATGAGATCATTTTGAACATCACAACTATTGCCCAGATGAAAGTCGCCATTTTAACAAGCCCGAGAGCCCGAAAATCCTTTAAATATCACCTGACATTATTCCTGTGACGTAGTTGGGCCCAAGCCAGAGTAGCTAATAACATGGAGACCAATTGTAAATTATTCTGTCGATGGCTTTTGACAGATCGGTGGACCTTTCTTTACGCTCCGAGACGATTATGAGGATCGTGATATATGAATGTCGAATTGATGTACAGGTTGACATGTGGCATTTTGCATATGATTTCACAAGCTCTCTTTCTGAGGCAAGAATATTAGGCCACATCACCCGAAAGCAGTTGAAGAAACGCTGCTAATGTTGCCGTTGTTGTTGTTTAATGCTTTACCTTATGGGATAGAGCCCGGATGACAAAGGCATATTTCTCGCAGCGCCATCTACATAAAAATAGTATGGCCCACAAACGTCACAGTCATTCCCATTCGCAACTTCTCAGGGATCTCCGGTTTGAGATGTCCCTCGAAGGCCATTGACGCCATATTGGACTAGAGCGTGGTCACATGTGTTTCGGTCTGTCAGGGAACTGTCAGTGACGTCACGGGAATTATATCCTGCCAATACGTGGCGTGTGTACCATTTAAAGTGATGGTTTTCTATTGAAACGTGCTTCGAATGAAAAGAATAAACAGTTTTTAGAATATCTGACGTAAATCAGAGACTCGCAGGGAAATATTTGCTGGTCGGGGATTAAGGCTTCCGCGAGAGTGATTGGGCTTCGGAGCCATGCGTATTAAACCCTTCCGGCGCGTCACATCTGGAGATTCATAGGAAATTCATGTTGTCGTCCCCCGAGCGTAGAATCAGTCCCCTTCGTAGATTTCCGCTCGGGAGTTCCGAATGAGTCATTCCAACATGTCGCAGATCACAAAGTGTTAAAGTGTGATCGATAAATCGGTGTTTACTCAGCTGTAAAATTTTGTTAATTTTTTCTACCCGTGTTTTTGGAATCTGGTGGCATAATTCTGTCATGTCGAGCACGAGTTTACGCAGAGTTTACTATTCCTTTAACGAACCCCATCGTTCGAAACCTTCGAATCCCAGTTGCATCAGATCGCAATGAAACACCCCTATTATCATAAGCTAGTGAAATATCTGTAAAAAAAAACAGGGATACTTTTGGAAATACGGCATTTTATGCACATGTTTATTGTTCGTGTTCAATGGCACAGCAATCATAGATTATTTCACCGGGAGCAAAAGGACGACAATTGAAGAGAATACACATGAAATATATCAATAATGCAGAGACACGAAATGCAGTACCAAATCAACAAATAAGGGTCTAAATTCTGTTTAGGGAACTGCATACACTCTAAACCAGGCGACGCTTCACACGTTTAGTTGGGCGTTTAGATGTTTATTATTTAAACATAATGTTTAGCTGAAATGTTTAGTTCCAGCACTATGTGTTTAGTTCAATATATTTCCTATTAAACACGATGTTTAGACTGACATAAGCCTCAATGAGCTATTTTATTATTTCAAAAGTAGGCCCTAAACAAACCATAATAATATACATATCACTGCATGAAATCTCGGAGAAATTGTGAAAGAAGTCAGTTACAGAATCATTTATTTATTTTTAGCAATTGACTCGATTAATTGGTAAACTGCATGAATAAAGTGCCACATGGTGTATTTCCACCCGTTGTTGAAGCTATTGTGGTTCACGAATAGTGTTGTAGGCCCCTATATACACGAGGGAAGTAAAAGAAACATAAATCATTTATAATTTCCTGTATTATCGCATATTGATCATATTTTGCACTTTGCTAAACACGTTGTTTAGTTCGCTCTTGGTTCGCAGTAAACATTATGTTTTCGTTGGTGTACCACAAGGCTCAGTTTTGGGACCTTTACTTTTTAACATTTTCATAAACGATATTTTTAATTGTATAACTGATTGTGATTTATATAATTACGCAGATGACAACACCTTGTCCAGTGCTTCTTACGAGTTGGAAACTTTGATAAAAAGTTTAGTTGAAAATTGTTCCAAACTCCTCGACTGGTTTTCTTACAATGGTTTTGAGGCACATCCTGAAAAATTTCAAGCCATTGGAATTGGTAAAAAAACTAGTACAGCATTGAACTCTCTCACCATAACTGATATAAACATTACATGTGAAGACTCTGTCAAAGTGTTGGGCGTCACTTTAGATTCTAGACTGAACTTTGATGAACATATATCAAACCTATGTAAGAAAGCTTCACGTCAGATAAATGTTCTGAAGAGATTATCCCACGTTCTCAATACAAAATGTAAACTTGTCATTTTCCATGCTTTTGTATCTTCTAACTTCAGCTATTGTCCGTTAGTATGGCATTTTTGTAGTAAGGCCAATACTCGGAAAGTAGAAAAAGTTCAGGAAAGAGCCTTAAGATTTGTATTCAATGATTTTGTGAACAACTATGAAAGTCTTTTAAAAAAAGCTAATAGCGTAAGGCTATCAGAGAGTAGGCAGCGATGTATGGCTCTAGAGGTGTTCAAGATATTGAACGATACATCACCAGAAATGTTACGAAATCTTGTTAAAATTAAGACCTCTCCTTACCAAATGCGATATGAAAATCTTTTAGAAATACCATGTGTGCGCACAGAGAGCTACGGTAAAAAGTCGTTTCGCTATTCCGCAACTAAGGTTTGGAATAGTTTACCAAACCACACTCGTGCAAGCACGAGGTATGGAGAGTTTAAAAATCAGTTACGTTTATGGAGCGGGACACATTGTAGTTGTTCCTCTTGTTATAGTGCTTCAGTTTAAAATATTGAATTTTTACAAGGACAAACTCTAGTCTGTGTCACACCACTGATAGTGCCAATTTAGTGTATGATCAATATCTTAATATTATTTTGTATTTGTAAATTATTTTAATATGTTTCTTTAGTTATGAGAATTCTTTGTTTTAAAACAGTCGGCATGAATAGCCTCCATGGGCTAATGTTATATGTTTGTAAACCCGACTCTAAATAAAGCTTATCTTATCTTATCTTATCTTATGTTTCGCGGGTTTTATTTCAATTTCGCGCTCAAAAGTAAACGTTGTGTTTAACTTGGTATTAACCATGTGTTTAAATTACCCGCGTTTTCTGGAAACTACTCTGCTGCGCAAGCGCAACTGTAGTTCGCATGCGCCACGGAACTGCGAGTGGGAAATTCAGGTTTGCAGGGTTTTTTTTTCAATTTCATATTAGTTTTGGTAAACTTTTTGTATTATTTCGGAAGCTATTCCCCTTTCAACTTATGACTGAGCGGAGACAGGTTGACCTGCGGGGGTAGATAGTGGGAACACGCTGGTTCCGCCACTGTTTCATTGTAGTCATTGTAGGCCTGTACGGTTGCAACAACATTATGACATATTAGCAACAACAACATAGCACGCTAACCGGAGCTGTTTATAGACAAGTCTTGCGCTAACTAAAATGTGACCATGGTGATCTGCCCAGAGAGACTCTTCTCTTTTAAATACACAAAAAATTAAGTATCATGAATTTGCACTGCTCATAATTTGTCTTTCTGTGGCCATCATCATGTTCAGGTGTTCCATGTGCAGCTTTGGCACCCCAAACTGGTTGAAATAAACATCTTGTTTAGTTTTAGGTGAGCTAAACACATTGATGTGTTTAAAAAGTGTCACAGCACCTTAAACACATCAATATGTTTAACTACTAAACACTTCAAAGTGTTTAATCACCTTAAACATCATGTGTATTGTCTAAACATTATGTTTAGCTCTACACAGCTCAATGTGTTTAGATGACCTAAACATTATGTTTATAATCTAAACACATAACTAAACATTATGCTTACAAACTAAACATTTCGAAGTGTTTAAAAAGTGTCACAGTGATGCGTTTAGTTATGCGTTCAGATCCTAAACACACCAGTTTAGAGTGTAGCTGAACATGCACTGAACGTTTACTAACAATAACACACAAATTTTCGGACCCCTGGTACGTCCTTTTAGTGTTCAACGTTTACGTTTATATTCCCTATTTTAACACTACTGTTCTCTATATATACGAATTTGTTTTTCAATGCCTATATTTAGAAGAGGTGTTCGGGTGTTTTATGTGCCATTACAATCTGAAAACCAGTGCACACATTTAGAATACGACAGAACAAAATAATCTATTTTTTAACACTACTTTTTTTCGCTTCTTGAATAAGTAAGAACTTTATTCTAAAACTGTTACAATGGAACACATTCTGGTGTTCCAAACTGAAACACCTTTCTTAGAAGGGAAAGATTTTGAACATTGCTGTTATTATTTACACCAAGAGTGTTCAAAAATTGTTGGGGTTCTCAGGTGGAACATTTTTGTACTAGAGCAACTTAATTGAATGAAACTTAGAATTCCAAACATTTCGTAAAACTCGTGGCAACCTGTGAAAAACTATATCTATCGATTTTCTCCAGACGTCTTGTTTTTCGAAGCTAGGTTGGCTATGCTATAACAAGATTTTGTTAAAATCTGCCGTGAAATTTTGTCTGGTATTCTTGAATTATTGAGGTGTAAAGGTTTTCTTTAAATTTCCTCTTTGCTGTCTAAGATTATTGTAAGGATTATCCTGCATTATTGATTTCAAATGAATCTCTCAAGAGTAGTAACGTGCCAGTCAGCAGACTTTCCTGCACTTGAAAATATATTGTGTAATATCTTCCGGACATAAACTGTGAACACCGATTATCTCTTTAACGAGGAAAGGAAGGAACACACATTTTAGTTGCGGATAAAAAACTGGATCGGTTTACTGCCCAGAATATTTTAACTTCCACATGGAAGTACACTGGGGACTGACAAGTAGGGCGAGAAAAAAAAGTTCTCGAAAACACGAACCTTTGTGGAAGTGTTGCTGCATCTTCATTTACACTTAACAGTTCAACTGAAAAAAACGAGTGTTTTTCGACAGGGCATTTGAAAACTCAGGCAAATCAATGCGAACAAACAAAACTGGGTATTAAAGTAATGAACTTGTTTCTGCATAACAATTTTTAATTTTCAAGACGTGCAAAGGGCGCCTCACCAGTTACATATCTCATCAAGTTAGTAATAATCATTCTATGGTCATGTTATATAGAACAACAGGCGTCAGGCCCAACACACAGTAACAGACGTTGTCTGTAAAGAATTCCAGCTGACACTTCGTAGATACTAGCACCAAGCTTCATGCAGTCCGATACCTTTTAGCTGCTGGTACCAAACTCCACTCAGTCATTAAGGGAAAACAGGAATAGTTTCCCGTATAGTTACAAGTGTATGGTTACCTAACCATAGAAATAGAATGTCAATTACTCACTCACATAAATAGCCAATATATGAATTGATAACCCATATTTACCCCGTAGATGTCGCTTGCCTGAGATTTTGTTTCTTTGCGCGATAACAACAACACCCACAGAAACTATGCCATAGTGACTGAGAGCGCCGGCAATCATTTCAATAGAATTATCGTAATTTCATGCGTTAAGTCGTTTTATATGTGTGGACCACTGCATAATTATAATTTACACTGGTTTCTTATCATTTCTAACACGACAAAATGAACAAACTTATGAAGGAATTAACAGTCAGGTCATATTAGTTCGTCAGAATTATATGTGACGGTCGCACAATCAAAGAAAGATGAAATAAAACAAGCAACATGTCTAGCTACCGTTACCTGCAAAATGTCCGTTACCTGCACAATGTCCGTTACCTGATCTCCTTCCGAGATCTTAAATCAGCGACATTGGAAGCGTTTTTCAAGATCTAGTTTTAGTGAGATAGTTGCGGAACCAAGTACAATACAATTTGAGATAATGAACGTTATATTGGTACTAAAATATGGCTTAATGTTTTGGCTGCCTTCCGCATAAAAAGCTTATGAGCAATGTGTCGCAGCAAAACACTGATTTCAGCTCGAAGTAATAAAAAATCGCCAATACACCCTAGATTTGATTGCTTCCTTGAACAAGATCGCCTCCTGTCGGCAAACTAAAGGAAATAACCAAATCATTAGTGTGGTTGACATTTGAATCAATTAAGTGAATAAAATCAATAGCTGCAGAGCGGAATCCGACTATTACCAGGAGTCAAAATTATTGATGTGATATCATAGTGGTAGTCCATCACTCTCTGGAGACGTATTGGTAAGTAAACCTTGTAAGAATAGTAAACTCTGCGTAAACTCGTGCTCGACATGACAGAATTATGCCATCAGATTCCAAAAACACGGGTAGGAAAAATTAACAAAATTCTACAGCTGAGTAAACACCGATTTATCGATCACACTTTAACACTTTGTGATCTGCGACATGTTGGAATGACTGTGACGTTTGTGGGCCATATTATTTTTATGTAGATGGCGCTGCGAGAAATATGCCTTTGTCATCCGGGCTCTAGCCCATAAGGTAAAGCATTAAACAACAACAACGGCAACATTAGCAGCGTTTCTTCTACTGCTATCGGGTGATGTGGCCTAATATTCTTGCCTCAGAAAGAGAGCTTGTGAAATCATATGCAAAATGCCACATGTCAACCTGTATATCAATTCGACATTCATATATCACGATCCTCATAATCGTCTCGGAGCGTAAAGAAAGGTCCACCGATCTGTCAAAAGTCATCGACAGAATAATTTACAATTGGTCTCCATGTTATTAGCTACTCTGGCTTGGGCCCAACTACGTCACAGGAATAATGTCAGGTGATATTTAAAGGATTTTCATTGGCTAACGGCTCTCGGGCTTGTTAAAATGGCGACTTCCACGGATTATTGCTCTGGGCAATAGTTGTGATGTTCAAAATGATCTCATTCATTCTGAATTACTAGAAAAGCTGATTTGTTTTGTTTTTCGAATACTAATGATATAGTTCTTTCGATATACGTATGCATCATCTTAGGGTTTTCTATTCCTTTAACATCTTCACGTAAGCGGCTTTGACTGGTAATGTGAGTTTCTCTTTTAAATGAAGTGTAATCCCTCATGACCTTGGGTTTAGGATGCGAATATACCTAAGCTGTTCGTCGTTGTTTGTGAGAAATCCAAATGATGTCTATACCGCGGATACTATCAATCTCTACGAATATCACTTTATTCTCGGTTAAATTATAAGTTACATGATCATGAGAAAGTTATATTGTTCTTGGTTAGCCTAGAACAAATGTTACGTATGTAGAGAGTTACAGCTAACTTATTTCATTGTATATGGTGTTCAATTTGTCCAATGAACCTTCACAGAATCTCTGATTGGCTGGGTATTCTTCCAATTTTCTCCAGTCGCCAATGAAGTGCTTTGAAAGTTAAGGTATCCAGTGTTACACCGCTGTTTCTGTAAAGCACCATTGGATCGTCGGAAAAATAAGATAGATGTTTTCCAGAAAGAGATGGATCCTGTCGGAATAAGTCTTTGATATATGTTGGCATTTGTGGAAAGTTGATGCTGGGTCGACATCGGGCCTTACAGACTAGTCTTTTGTGTTAAATGGCGTCATTTAGATCTGACGACGATACAGCTCACCAATCTCCAATGTACGAGTTGTCACAGCGAAACAGCTCACCAATTACCAGTATACGAGTTGTCAGAGCATTTCCATCATAGCTCTCTAGATTTGTATCTAATACCGCTTATGCCGGTGCTAGGGGCCGTGTGGTCATATCATCCAAGTTGCCACATGAACAGGTACAATAAAAGCGTACCTGAGATACAACACATATCACGAATCGTTAAGGTTCTTAGTATGTGCTTTATAATAGGTTTACCAGACGACTATTCTGTGAAGTCATGTGACGCAGTCAGTATGTCGGCACCTCTTCCCACTTCCCTTATATGTGTTGTAATTTCAATTATTGACGCGGAAAGTCCTATATGAACGACGGCTAAAAAAATATTGAATGTCAGATCTGAGGCTTGCTATGGGTATTCATTGATATGATGTGGACTACTCTTGTTTGGTTAAATGGGCGTTTGAGCAGACTGTGTGAGAGATACAAATGACCCATTTGAGTTTCTTTCAAAGTTGCCATATAATTTAAAGATAGTATCTTCCTTCTCGCCGAGGTTACAATTTTGGAGATTAAACGTTCTGATCAAAGAAATAATCGAAATGCTTGTCCGGAATGTGTAACGAGATTTCTCCGAGTTGAAAGGAAATCTGTCAAATTATGTGATGATTTTCGATCGCATAATTTTCTATGCCACGGAAAATCCCTCTGTTCGTGAATAGAGTGAGTGCTCCCCCTATCCTTAATAACAACAGAAACCGTCTAGGCCTTCAATGCTTTTCTAGTCTGTATTTAAAAATAGCAATATATCTTTTTTATCATTTCTCTACGTTTTCAGCCCACAAATGATCCGGTGTTTGTAGGCAATGCTATGGAAGCCGGATGCGGCCAATCTCGTCTTTTCGTTGTTTCGCCTTTGATAACGCGCAGCGCGAGAAAACGAAAAGACGAGATTGTGTCAAACTACGCGAGATTTTGCCTTTTTCTCGTCTTTTCGTTTTCTCGTTTTCTCGAGTTTTGATAACGCGACACGAAAACACCAGATTGCAAGGCGAAAAGACGAGAATGCGAGGCGAAATGACCAGAAAACGAGGGGCATAAATCTCGTCTTTTCGCCGCGTTTTTTCGTTTTCTCGCGTCACCAAAAGGCGAGAAAACGAAAAGACGAAAAAACGAGAAAACGAAAAGACGAGAAAACCAAAAGACGAGAAAACGAAAAGACGAAAAGACGAGAAAACGAAAAGACGAGAAAACGAAAAGACGAGAAAAACCAAAAGACGAGAAAACGAAAAGACGAGATTGGCCGCATCCGGCTTCCATACAATGCTCATGTTGACTACGATTAAATATATCAAGGTACCCATGGTGTCACGAGACAAGTAGATCACCGTACATCGAATGAGCCACCCCATTACGAATATTCCTTGTTACTCGAAAAGGAGGTCTACACATGTAGATACGTTTGCGTTGTAAAATTACCATAGAAATACAGGCATCCCTTTATAAATATTTTCCATTGTTCATGCTACTGGTGTGGACCAACCATTTACTCTCTGTAGAAAACACTGAACCTCTACCCTTCACGAGCCCCATCGTCTGCAAGGATGATGAAATTACTCCCGCATCTGAACACAAATATTGAGTTCTATCAAGAGGAAGGACGTGTTAATTCCGGATGGTTGCCTATCAAAAGAGTGTGATATATGCCCATCTATATTGACGTCTTATCACATATACCCTATATGGTCGTTGTCGAGGGCCTTTATAATCATCTCTTATCCGAACAGACTGAGAGTTACTCTGATCATGGTAACATACACATGTACCTGTTAGGAAAAGATTCGGAATGTCGGTCTGGGCATTCCCTTGACTATATCGTTATAATGACAATCAATCAGCCTAATTTTTCCTGAATACTTGTATATCAATCTTTTGATCGCCATGCTAAGGTGAAAATCTGCATCATAGATGTTATAATTAAAGTTATCGCACTAGCGATGAAAACCAACTCACTTCTCGTTTCTTTGATTGGCTGTTAAAATCGCTTTCAAACTTACAGTCTGATGACATCAGATATTGACATTCTCACAGAATCTTATTGCCTTCCGTATCTGGTTCTTAAATATGCGCAATTGTGGGATTTATATTGGTGTAATTTTTCGCTTCTTTCGATAAATGGAATGTCGGCATCAGGTGATACATCAAACATCCGAGTATCATTATGCATAAATTGCTAAATTCAAATATAACAACTTTTCTTATCAATTTATTTAGAACTGACTAATGACAGGAAAAGACGTGATACAGGAGACGTCGGTATGACATTGAAAATCAAGTACATGTAGTTCCATAAAATATCATTGTTTACTGGTTTCTCTACTGTTCTGCTATTAATGTTAGCATCTGCACTAACTAATGGATTTTGCGAAATATGCTTCGAAATATTTCCAAACCAGGTATGGAAGTAATATTTAAAACACCAATTCTCTACACGAATATGTTGCTGCAATCTCTCTACTGCTAGAGGCCGGAGTCTTAGAAATCTATCCTTTGAGAAGCTCTCTGATGGTAATGGAGCACACCGGCTCGCATAGTACTTCATCAACATGGGTTCATATGAGCTTATCGTAACTAACTATCTTGTAAGAGTCGCGACGGAAGCTGAGTCTGTATTCTCTGCAGGCGTCGTTCTCTACGGGAATTGAAGAGCAAAATTTACGGGATCTCGTATTATCTGCAGAACCGGATATTACGCAATTGGTCTACGTGAGTGGAAGTTCGATGCTACGTTCGCGAGCATAGGCAAATTCAACTTTTTATCTATTTGAATTCGCCAAAAAAATTTTTCGTATGCCGGGTTAATTTGTGGATTTGGGTTGTCTCAAAGAGCACTAAATCTCTGCCATGCTCAGCAGCTTTTAAAGAAAATCAGAGATTTCTTCTCGGTCAAAATCGAATAAGTCGAGAGTAGACCAAGAAAGATAGTTCGAATAATTTGCCTCACAATGAGGCCATGATAATTTTAAATGTATCTTCCGTTAGAGTCGGCTCTTCCCGGAGGTAACAGACACAGAGGGGATCAAACTGGATATGCATATTTATTCTAACTACATTGTGTAGTGATACTTATTGTTTAGCCTTCATTTGCTGAAATAAGTATATATTTCTTGATAAACATGGGGTGGTCTTATCTAAACTACCTTCGAGCGGAAATTGGTCACTAGCACAACAAATCATCTGGTACGATCGCATTTTGTCCAGAGGTAGACATCCGGAATTTCATTGTGACTCTTGGTGTACGTTCAATTAGTGTGGCATGTTTCAGATCGATAAGCATGAACTAGTCTCTATATATTGCGTGTAATTGGCTGACCTAGAAACACTATTCTACTTCAACGAAGGAACAGTGGATCCGGATGATCTTCAGGACACCGTGCTAATATGGGATAATCATCAGTAATTATAAAGATTCCACTACTTTAGCGGAAGCGAAAACTGTGTTACCGAGAAAGTCGTTCACCAAACCAGAATTGAAATACAGGGGGGGGGGGGTTATACTATTGTGTGTATTATATGCGGAAGTGAAAGGTTACATGTAGCTAGTGTGTGATTCGAGTATGATAGGAAATAGAAAAGCATAACAATTTTAGTTGACAATTTTTCCGCAACATGCATTGGTGTTCATCGAATGAACTGATGCTGATTACTATTATATAATTTATGGTCCGATAGTGGATTGCATCAGTTGCAACTGAGTTATATTTCCATTGCAATGAATAATATGGGAAATATTTGTTTTCACCAGTAACGAGATGATAGCTGGCAACGCCGGTGAAGTTATGAATAATATATGCAAAAATATAAGTGATTAGTTCAATTCGTATGACTATAGTTTTACTATCATGATAATGATACTTAGAAATAAGACAAATACACGCTAAGAATAAGTAAGGAATTAGAATAACGATAATGAGATATAGAGGCCATATGAATGAGCACTGTTAGGGCCAGAATCGCCATGGTATCCATATGACATGTGTGGTTATCAGTCTCTATAAAGCAATCATGAAATTGACCTGACGCCTGTATCGACGGTCGAGTTATATTAGCCAGATCGCTCAGGGCCATAATCGGACTTATATGAGACTTCGTTCGCGGCAGGATGCCCAGGCGGCATTTGACTCTTGGCGGAGAACCATTCGATATCTGAAAATTACCAAGTCGACAAATTTAAGTACCTGCATTTAGTGTATACCATAATCATATATATTTGCTCTGTATAGATCTATTTTCCTTCGATGGTCCAAAAAATATTGCTCTGTAAAAAACCGAGACACCTTTGAATTGTGACAATGTAATATTATTCGATACCAGAGAGAGACAGTTGATCGATCTTGATTTTCTCACCACTCTACATCAGAGTCTGTACTCCTACATGTACAAGGACTTTCCAAAACAACCGAATGTTTATATGGTTGTATCGTTTAGCTGGATTGTATAACTAATGTGAAAGTGTTTTTTTGTAATTTTCAGTGATAATACAGAACAGTGTTGCATTAACCCACCTGGCCTGGGGGGACGGCACTTTCCGACCTCTTTTTAGTTTCTTGCTTCTATCTCCGAAACGACAAAAAATTGAGAGCTGAAACTCCGCGACTTTCTAGATTATCATATTGGGGTCCTTTTGTGCCTATTTGGATAACCCCATTGAGCAGGTGATCGCGGGTAAATTTAAAATGGCGGCGTTGTAGGGTACCAGAAAAGTCATGTTTTCGTCAAATTTCTTTGTTTTTTGCTTTTCTGCATGGAAACTTGGGTAAACGCTATTTTATTTCAAATCAAATTATTATTTACTAATTTAGCATGTAGTTTTTGCGAAGACAAAACAAAAGTTCGAAAATTCTGATAGTAAAATCGTCTGATAAATGCTCCTTTTGAAAATGACGCCACTGTGACGTCATCATAGCGGCCATCTTGGATTTGTTTTAAATTTTCTTTACAATAATGTGGTAAGTTTCAGCTCTCTAGCCTTAGCGAAAATATATAGGGGGGACCTTCCGCCCCCCGACATGCTGGTTGCAGTACACCTCAAATCGCTCAGGCCACACGCTTAAAACTAAAGTGTTGAAACTTACTCGTAAAATGTTCAAATAACTCTTTAAGTGTATCCATAGGGACTGCTTTTTAAGTGTTGCCCCCGTGGACAAACTTAAAGGGTTATTTCAACACTTTACAAGTAAGTTTCAACACTTTAGTTTTAAGCGTGCAGATAGCGTTAAGCGCCGAGGAAATCCGAAACTCCATTTCAACTGTTCTGGATGAAAGAAGTAGATATCACTTTATACAGGAATAATCCGTATTCATCGGTTTCATCCTTCGGCATTCCTTCCAACTTCCACATCCTATGGAGAAACTACGCTGAAACGTTGCTTCATTTCTACCGAAGGTGAACTTCCCATGGTAGATATTTTATTCTTAATTTATTGCAATAACTCGGGCAAAATGTTTGGCCCATTAACTCAAAAAATTTCAGCGATGCTTAATAACTTTTTACTTAAAGTTGAATATTTCATTAGTCATAAGATAGTCTTATTCATGTGTGGAAATCATTTGTCTGAGAGTCCAAGAGTTTCGTCCAAACTCTCCATGGAAAATTGCAAAAAAGCTAGATAGATAACTCATATAATCAATTGTCTTTCTTTGTTAATGTTTTGGTGACCCCTATAATCAACGTTGTAGTAGCAGTTTCGGTTTATTGTTGAAAAGATTACGTGTTTTTGTTCTTTAACTGCTTTATGCATACTCTATTGCTGTCAAGTATAGCCCCACGACAATTCATTCAAAAATAGATGCTGCGATGAAAAATGTTAAGACAGTCTCCCATGTCGATTAATTCCTGAAACTAAACACAATTTTTTTCCTAAAATCATCGATTGCGTGTAAGAAAAAATTAGTCATTACTCATTTTTGTGACAGCAGGAATTAACAGCTGCCGAGCTTCAGGAAGGCAAAAAGTTCAAATAGTATCAATACGTTACTTTTTAATAAGAATAAAAGCAAACGCAACATTGGATCTGCCAATCCACGTCTAATGGAACCATGCTAAACACAGAATTTCTATTAATACACACAGTGACTCGGAAATATATTTTTATAAAAGAATACTGACCTGTTGTACAAGATAAAGGATCATTGGAAATGGCGAATCGATTCTTTTGTACAAGAACCAGTTGGATATGTCTATAGCGTTGTGTCAATAATGTCTTCATTTATGAACGGGGGTATTTTTAATGGATAACATCTGCCTACCTTACGATTGCGCTATATCGCCTCTGAGATGTTTACAACGTGAAAATAACCATGATAAAAAGAAACACTCTGGAAGCTAGCTGGGCGAAAATATGCACAATGTAAATTAAAACCTGAGAGATAATAGCAGACGTGAATCAACATGGAAATATTTTCTTATTTAATAAAGTAAGGAAGAAATAAATATTGAAATAAATAAAAAAAACTGTCATTTACAGACGTGTGATCAATATTATCCAATGACTCCTCGAATTTCCGTTGGCAATTTTCTTGTAATATATTCACCACAAAAGTCACCCGTGGTGTATTTCAAATACCGCATATGTTGTACTTGAAATACATCGCAGCTGACCTTCATTTCTCGGAATAGATCAAAAGAGGCGGAGCTCTACCCTCATGCTCGGATGATCATTGGATAAAACAGTTGCATGATAGACACGCGTCATAATGTAACCATAACATATGCGATCACCGTAACCCAGTATAGACAGAGTGGATGCGAAATATATCCTTACAGTTGGTGGGGCATGCTTCTGTCCCTTTCGGCCGTCTATGCTATATTCATGTAATAGTAAAGCGAGGTAAGAATATGTTTCACCGTGACATCTTCATGACATGTAATACACCTTGGAACTGGCTCTTGTTCAAATCACTTTTCGTCCGTAGTCCTTCGTCCGTCGTCAGTCCGTCCGTAAACAATTCTTGTTACCGTGATATCTCAGGAACTACCGAGTAGATCTTTCGCAAATTTGGTACACATGTTCCCCTTGGGGTCTAGTTGTGCAAGATATTATTTCTGGTCCGATTCAAAAATCCAATATGGCCACTAGGCTGCCATCTTGGATTTCCTCATCAAACATTGTTATCGCGATTTCTCAGGAACTACTGCATGGATCTTTCTCAAATTCGGCACACAGGTTCGCCTTTGGGTCTAGATGTGCAAGATACCTTTTCTGGTCCTTATTCGTAAATCCAATATGGCCAACAGGCGGCCATGTTGGATTTCCCCATGAATTTTTTGTTATCGCGATTTCTCAGGAACTACTGCATGGATCTTCCTCAAATTTGGTACACAGGTTCTTCTTGGGGTCTAGTTGTGCAAGATACCTTTTCTGGTCCGATTCGAAAATCCAATATGGCCACCAGGCGACCATCTTTGATTTCCCCATGAAACTTTGTTTTTGCGATTTCTCAGGAACTACTGCATGGATCTTTCTCAAATTCGGTACACAGGTTCCCCCTGTGGTCTAGTTGTGCAAGATACCTTTTCTGGTCCGATTCGAAAATCCAATATGGCCAACAGGCGAGCATCTTGGATTTCCCCATGAAACTTTGTTATCGCGAATTCTTAGGAACTACTGCATGGATCTTTCTCAAATATGGCACACAGGTTCCCCTTGGGGTCTAGTTGTGCAAGAAACCTTTTCTGGTCCGATTCGAAAATGCGATATGGCTACCAGATGGCCATCTTGGATTTCCCCATGAAACTTTGTTATCGCGATTTCTCAGGAACTGCTGCATGGATCTTTCTCAAATTCGGTACACAGGTTTCCCTTGGGGTCCATTTGTGCAATATACCTTTTTAGGTCCGATTCGAAAATCCAATATGGCCGCCAGCCGGCCATCTTGAATTTTCCCTTGAAATATTATCGTGAATTCTCAGGAACTAATTCATGGATCTTGCTGAAATGGGGCCTAGTTGTGCAAGATACCTTTTTTGGTCCGATTCGAAAATCCAAGTTACGTTTCAAATTAATAAGGTATTCCCGAGTTGTGACGTTGCATCACAAGAGTCGGCGGATCCGATATGAACCAGCAGAAAAAGATCTTCCGAAGTAGTCGCTCGATAAAAAGCATCTCTTACAATCTTAAAATTTATGCATTCGATAATAATATGTTTCACCGTGATATCTTCATGGTATGGAATAAACCTTCAGACTGGCTCGTTGTTTAGTAAATGTTCGTGAGTTAATCGTGTATTGCCATGAAAGCCGATTCTACATCGCTTGATCATGGTTTGATCGAAACGTATTGGCTGTTCAGATGAGTATAGCCTGCAGTTTTTTTGAACTCATGAAGTTTATTATTGTTCACAGCATCCCATAAAGATTGAAACAGCCATCTCACATAAGTACAGATAGAGGGTCTGAAATCGCTATATGGGACTGGAAACAGCTTGCTGTATGTGTTAGCCTCAACACTCAGTGTATAGTGATAGAAAAATAATAACAAATATAAGATATACTCATACAAGTCTTTTGTGACCTGTTACCATCTATGATTTTTTTTCATGATTTTAGACTGAAGGTCTGAATTATAATAATAGTCAAATGTAAATGCTTTGAATGAAACTGACCCTGGTTTATGCAGTGTTTAAGAGCATTATCATGGATTATTGTAACTTCGCCCCGACAAGATCTTCACTTCATCATAACTTTAATAAATTATACTTTCATAAACTTTATCGCCCGTATCGAAGTTCAGTAAGATGACAGGAAACTTCTTCAATTAAAAGCTTATAAAGTCTAAATCCAAATGCTCTGTCCAAATGTTGGAAACGTTGGTTTTCATCCGTATTGTGCAAATTGGAGCGATATGCAAGAGGTGGGGAAAACTGGCGACGTCTGGAAACTGAAGAGTGTAGAATGATGGTAGTATACACGATCAGTCGGTTGATTTCATTTATGAAATTACAATGCTGTTTTATTGAAAACCGAAGTTTGTCTCGCCAAAATGCCACTAACGTGAGCGTCAGACATTTGTGCAGGTAAAACATAATTTTGCATTCAGGATGCTTTTGAACAAATTGTAGAACATTTATTCATCCATATATTGATGCATTTTGATCTGATCCGTTAGGAACAAAATCCAAGAACTCCAGTCTATTGAATACCAGCGGGAGGCAGTGGGTCGCGTAGTTTCGTCAAGGTGCGTTCCCGACATTTACCTAATGCAATTGGAAATATCTTTCTAGAAAAGTGGTACAAAATCCAAATTTGTTTACCGTTTTGTAAGCATACATGTATCATGACTTGCGCCGATAGACGATATTCGAAACAAAAATGCTGCTTTCCATCGAATGTCTATAATTGAGCACCTTTACCGATATTGATAAGAAGCAGCCACGCCGATGTTATGAACAAAAGCAAAACACAATATTTCCTGAAAAAAAGTTGTGCCAGAACTGCGTTGCTTTACCAATGTTGGAAAATTTGAACGACGCTCCAACAGTTATGACCGAGACCATATAAAATAGAACACGTGATAAATTAATGACGGTTCAATATAAATACTATTAAACCATCCGTGTTTGAAGTCACCACTGCACACGTGTATTTCCTGTGACCAGTGTTAACGTATCGCAATGTCTCATACAGAAAAACAAGCATGAAATTATGTATATTACCGTCATTCAAAGACAAAAAATGGATACTTTTGGAAATACGGAATGTTGTGCACATGTTTATTGTTCGTGTTCAATAGCACATCAGTCCCAGATTATTTCACCGAGAGAAACAGAAACAAGAATTAGTGGGAATACACGTGCGATTTATGAATAACGCAGAGAGACGAAATACAGTACCAAATCAACATAAAAGGATCAAAATGCCTTCTAAGGAACTGCGGAACTGAACGTTTACTATGAGCTACACA
Organism: Hanleya hanleyi; assembly: GCA_036873755.1. Taxonomy (NCBI): domain Eukaryota; kingdom Metazoa; phylum Mollusca; class Polyplacophora; order Lepidopleurida; family Hanleyidae; genus Hanleya; species Hanleya hanleyi. Next base: position 12,039 of record JAVTVY010055652.1, on the reverse strand, counting down.
CAATTTTTCGGACCCCTGGTGCGTTCTTTTTGGTGTTTGTAACTTTACATTTATATTCCCTGTTCACTACTGTCCTCTAAATATTCGAATTTGTTCTTCAATACGGATATTCAGTAGCAGTGTTCTGGTGTATTGTGTCATCACAATTGGAAAACCAGTGCGCACATGTAGAATGCGACTAAATCAAAATATTCTATTTTTTACCCTGCTCGACACTATTCAATAAAATAAAAAGAATATTCCAAAATTGTTACAACGGAACACCCTTTGGTGTTCTAAAATGGAACACCGTTCTTAGAGTTCTGGGTTTGGGGGGCTATTACACTTTGAGCAACGGAATAATGTTGAACACTTTTGTTCTCATTTATTCGAGAACACCAAGAGTGTTTAAAAGCTGAAACACTTTTCTTTAGTGTGTAGAGCAACTTCATGAGACTTAGAATTCCCAGCATTTCTTACAATTCCTTGCAATCTGTGAAAACCTCCATCTATCGATCGATTTTTTTTCCAGACTGCTTGTTTTCGAAGCTACGTTGGCTATGCTATTGCAAGTGTTATTTCTAACTTGATTGCTTGACCTTTTCAATACGTATAATCTGCCATAAATTTTTTGTCTGCTATTCTTTAATTATTGAGGTTTGAAGGCTTTCCTCAAATACTTCTTTGCTATATCAAGGATTTTCCTGCATAATTCATTTCAATTGAACCTCTAAATCGCAGTAGCGTGCCAGCCACAAGACTTTCCCCCCACTTAAAAATATATTGTGTAACACCTTTCGGAAGCGAACTGTGAACATCGATTATCTCTTTAACGAGGAAAAGCACGAAAAAACATCTCAACTGCGGGTAAAAAGATAAACCAATTTTGCTCTCTGCTGTTTACTGCACAGAAGATTTTAACTTCGACCTGGAAGTATATGGAGGACTGACAAGTATGGCAAAAAATATAAAAGTTCTCCGAAACACGAGCTTTTGTGGAAGTGTTACTACATCATTATTCATAGTTAACGGCTCGACTGAAAATACGGAACTGTGTTTTTCGACAGGCTGTTTGAATGATGCGGAAAATAGAAGCGAACTATTATAAAAACTGGTTTTTGAAGGAACGAACTTGTTTTTGCGCGAATATTGTTCAAGTTTTAAAAAATAAAGTGCTTATCACAAGTTACATATCTCTTACATATCTCAAGTTAGTAATAACCATACTATGTTCATGATATAATAGGACAACAGGCGTCAGGCCGAACACACAGTAACAGACGTTGTCTATAGGGAATCACAGCTGAGTTCAAACGATACTTTATAGCTACTAGCACCAAACTCTATGCAGTCATTACAGGAAAATATAAAGAAAGCTAGCTTTCTTTATAGTAAATGCATATCGCCACGTAATAACCACAGATATAGAATTTCAATTGCTCATTCAAATAAATTGCCAATGGATTGCTCATTGCAAAACGAAAAATTGATAACCCACACTTACTCGTTGATGCCACTTGCCTGAGCGAAGACGAATCTATTATCCGAGGAATTCCTTCTTTTCGCGGCGATTGTAACACCCACATCAACAATGGCATAGTGGTCGACAGCGCTGTCAATCATTCAATAGAATTCTCATAGTTTCTACGCGTTGTTGAACTCCACCACGCGCTTGTGTACATTTACCGCTCTTTTGGTATGATCCTGAAGATATAGCCGACCGTATAATCTTTGTATTTCTGACGATGGTGTAATCACATCCGAAATATAGAATATTATATCGCAATGACATCCATTTTCGGAGTTACTTTCATCCTGGTTTATGTGAAACTAAAGTGAAAAATGGATCACTGCTTAATTACAAGCGTCTAGTCCGTCATTCATAATCCAGCCGTCGTCCATTAGAGAATATCCGCGTCCATAATCCAAAGACCTATTCCATTTTCCACATAACAGTATTAGCACCAAATTCAAAAAGACAATCATAGTATACAAAAACATAGGCTTGTTTTCTGCAAGAGAGAAGCGGTCAATAATACTTTACACTGCATTTTCATAAGTTATAACACCTGGTTATCATGACAAGCTGAACAAACTGATAAAGGAATCAACAGTCAGGTGACGATTATTAAAAAATAATAGAAAATTATCAAATTACATGTAGTTCTCCACAATTATATGTGGCAGTCACACAATCAATGGAAGACGACATAAAACAAGCAACATGTCTGGCTACCGTCACCTGACAACATGGACAAATGCTCATATCTTCAAGCGTTTATTTTGGGTTGATCTAATGTTCATCAGCTTAACGATCATTTGGGGCATTTTAGTTGAAGATCTGAGAACAACAGCTCCGTTTCAGTGTTCTGAGTACTGACCAATCACCGAGATTCTCCGTGATTTCTGGATGTATGTTTGAAAACGTCAAGGCCAGGTTATAACTGTGTGGGAAAAACAGGTTGAGATAGCTATGTTTTTGGACACGGAAACCCGGTCTCGTTCCCAGATCTCATATCAGCGACATGTTTTTTCCAAATATCTGGTTTTATTAAGATTGATAGTCCATCATCCCAAACAGAAAAAAGGTATTATTTTAGGATGAACCTCAACCCACGGTATAGAAAATTTTCATTGTGATTTTTTGTTAGATCAAACACAGACGCATCCTTCTAGGGTGGGTGGCCAGTCTGAAACATGGGTAGGTAGTTATACCGGATCAGGAAACTTGTCAAATAAAATTAAGGAGTAGGGGTAACATATGACAACATATTTCCACTTCTGCTTTTTCATGTTACACATAAGATATCTCTATTAAGGCAGGTGTATGTGCTGTCAGCTAATTAAAGATTGGTTTTCATTGGTCAAAGGCCGTCCGTTATGTAGGACAGTGGGTCATTACTGTGATTTTAAAATGAAAATTGGTGTATGTGTTCAATATTGTGAGTTGTGTACACTGGAAAGGACACCAATATAGAAAAATAACAACTGTAAATTCTCTGCCGATCATGTGCCAGTTTTTGTCGAAATAATTTTGTCATCTTCCTTAAACTACTTCTTCCCAAAATTTTGAATAAACATGACATTTACGGGGGGTCACATTAAAAAACGTGTACCGAAATTTAGATATCATTTGGAATGTATGAGTACGACCTATGATCTACATGACTCAGAAAAGTTTGATATTACGGACAGATGTCAGCTATGCCTGCAAATCCAAATTAATGGTATGCGTTAATTATGCTAGTTAAAACGCAGATAAAAGAACATTTCTGGCTCATGTATTGTTCTGTGGAATTGTTTTCCCATGAAAAGTCGGATAATCCATCGAATGGGTCAAACGGCCACAGCATCACTTTGAGACGAACAAAAGGTACATGGCATGGGTAGGCATAACATTCCATAACCGTGCACTTTCTAAACTGACTCGAATGTTACAAATATGGCAGCATTGTGAAGGTAGGTTATGTTTTAACGAGCGCTTAAATATCGTCCACTATTTTTGTCAGTAGGTCACCTAATTGAATTTGAAGCAAGATTTTGATGGTATCTGCATAAAATAAATACGTGTGGACGATCTGTTTGCCATGTACCGGTATGTGATATGATATTTACGTATTTGCTTGATATGGTTTCTTCTACACGTTCTGGACATTAACATAGATTTCGGTAGCAAATATCGAGTACATCATATCCAGATTTTTGACTGAAGTCAAAACGTAGAAAGGTTTCTGAAGCGGAACTCATGCTTTCCTGCTATGCCCCATGTATATGGTCTCTCTTGGAACTCAAGGTTATTTCACTCGTATGGTGACAGTCGGTTTGGTTGGTGCAGGAAGCCGAAGTACCCTGAGAGAACCACCGGATCTCTCTCGGGATTCTTTAGTAAGAATATCTAAATTTAGTAAAATGGCGTTTTCTGGTGCATTTTGACGGAATATTTTGACTTTGAAGAACTTTTCTAGAGTGATATGTGTAAACAGGTATAGAAATATATTCTGTGTCCGGGGGTTTACTGCCACTCGAATTTTAGTCTAGATGTATACTGGTTCTTTTTTGTGCATTTTGACAGTATATATTTTCGATTTGTTACAAGTTTTAGCGTTCTTGATGAACGTAAGAAACTCAAACCCGACTCCTGTTTTGGACTGCATCATGGGCCAGCCCATTTTTTCAAAACTAGATGTAAAACGGGATAGGCTCAGCCTTACCTTTCATTTTTAATGACTACACACATCGATCTACTGTTTACTATATGTTATCTTTTGAAATTATTGGACCCCCTGTTGCGCCGTCATTGTGATGGTTCACATTTGATATCCCTAGTTTTGATGGCGTACATGCTACAATAAAGCTGCACATCTCTGAACATTAAAGCTCCATACCAGCCCATTCGAAGCGGTCCCTTATACTAATTCTCTGATTATCATCACCTAATTTATATAAATGGCCTACCTGTATGTACATAGAAAGTGTTCGCTACACTCAGTGCCCGATACAACACCATCATTCTGTGACTTTAAATCCATTGCATTCGCTTCATATCTAACTCGAATATGGAATACCATCACATGACAGACTCTCAGCCGAAATCCTCTTACAATCCATCAAGGACAACTTGATACCTAATGAGCCAATATATTGGGAGAGCCTTCACCAGAGAGCATATTTTCAGATCTAATGTACATATGTATACATTGGCAGAGCAGATGAGCAGAAAGATGAAGGCTTGATCCAGTTGATTATGCCTTCGTTCGCAAGAAATCTTCTTTAATGCACTTACATAATTGTCAAATTGACTACCTTAGAAGGAACCAGTGAATTGATACTCCTAGGAGGTCCCGATGATAATTCAGGAAGTCACTCTGACTACATTTACGTACAGGTGATCTAACAGAAAAGCCGTTAAAGAGGCTATAAATCTGGAAGTCAATGTGACTCGTACCTGTAATGGCCCGACAGTAATATACCATAACAAATAATATATCGAAAATCAACCTTCTCATAATTAGTCATATACAGAATTGACAAGAATTACGATCACGGATTCCAGAACACCGCCAAGAAAAAAAAACATTCAGTCAAAAGAGATATTGTGCAGATATGATAACCTATCGAATGACTCTTTATATGATGTGGCATCTGACTTACGTGCTGAAATTTGTCTTCAATGTAGTCATTTATAAATTGTATCAATCACTTTAGAAAGACTTGCAAGAGAACTTCACAGCTTTCACTATTCCATACGGATTTGTCATTGACATATGGGAGTGGGGCTAAAACGCTTTGGCCATTTTCTTATAGAGCACAGAACACAGAACACCACAGCTGACAAAATTTCTTATTATCAAGTCGAAGCATACCTATTTGATAATAGGTTATGGATATTAACTAGCACAGTCTACTATAAACATGGCCACTCTCCACCATTGGAATTAATTGCATCAAAAGGATAATGCGACATACATTATGCGAAATGCAATGCTTGTCAATATAATTAACCGCATGTACCAAAGCGATGTTGCAAGGATGCCAAATCAGCACAATTTGCTGATACCTGAAAATACCTATTGATAAGTAAGCCTTGTCCTTAACACCTTTACGTAAGCGACTTTGTCTTGTAATGTGAGTTTCACATTCAAATGAATTGCAATCCCTCATGACCTTTGGGTTTCAGGATGCAAAGATACCTAAGTTGTCCATCGTTGTTTGTAAGAAATCCAAATGATGGCTGATACCGTCAATCATTTAGTTTCGTGCGATGTACAAATATCAAAGGTTAAATATGTAATGTGTTACAGCTACCCAATTCCATTGTATATCATGTATATGGAAAACACTATTAATTCGTGCGTAAAAAGTCATCGATTCGCGTACGTACATTTAAATAATTTTACAGCATATTCTATGAAAAAGTCTCTCAACATTAATCTGATCGATATTTTCTTAATCGTTAAAATCCAGTATCGTAGAGGTTTATACATAGGTGTATAAAATGCTTGCAGTAGAAGAAACGCTATTTATGTCGAAACTCACGGATTTTTTTTCATCGCGACAGTTTATTTCGTTGAGTGATTCGCCAAATTTACGAATGGGGTCACACGATTTCATACTACCATGGCTACGGATGCATGGGCAAAATGTCAAATTGGTTTTACTAGCGTAAAGACAAAGTTTGAAACGTTAGTTGAACAATATCGCTTGTTTTACAAAGATGATAAATAAGTTGCAGATCTATGTTCTTGTTGGTCCCAATTGAAACACAAAAAGGTCATAATTTATTTGGCGAAAGCAAGAAAAACTGTGGACTTTACATTTTAATGTTGTGAACGAGTCTGCAGGATATAAATATAATCCAAAGTTTTCTCGCTGGTATTTTCAAACTCATTCAGTAAAAGCGACATGCTCATCACAGAACAGCAGCCACAAACAGGATGTCTTTGTTGTTGTGGGAAGTTAGTACGTTCAACTGTAGAAAACCTTCACCTATATGTGTAGTCTACAATCGATTGGACTGTTTTACTTGACTAACAAGATAGCCAAAGCTCAACTTGAAATGCGTTAAATGGTGAATAAATCTTGAGTGTCAGACTGAGAAGTTCGGTGAATAACAGATTGGGAGTGCAAAGTGGCTTCACAGAGGGTGTACTTCCACAACTCTAAGACGGGAAACGGCTTGTCCCGAGAATCATACCTTCTAGAAAGCAAATCTAGACCTTTCCAGGAGATAATATGTGTATTTAATCGTCTAGACTGGAATACATTGGATAATATAAAGATATAATCAGCCTTGAACTGGAGTCTGCTGGCCAGGATGAACACCCTGAGTGACCATATCAAGGTCGGCAGTTATGTGGCATCGTACGATGTTCTAGTTTAGATCTAAACGCAGATAAATCGCTTTATGAAAAGAATCCCTGAAAACGAGGAAGAAAACATGAAAATACAAGAACTATAACTAGATTCATGATCACTTTGCTAAATTATACTATTCTTACGGAATTCGCTGATAAATCATTTATACCAATCTCCATTAACAACGTTAACATCATTATTTCACATATGATTTACTGAGCTATGTGCAATGTGATTAACTTCACTGGCAGTGTCTGAAAAATCACGCAAGAATCCGTAAAATAAAGCAAACGAGGCAATAATTCATTGTGTAAAACGATTTTATTGACCGGAGAACTGACGAATTACATGTGTGAGTAAGAAAGAATAAGATATATTGGTATATTGGCAAGATAGCTGCCAAACAAAAACGTTGCACTCGTGAATAATGAAAATGAAACTTGCACTGTTTTTGTCTCCGAGTATCAGGACATATGGACTGAGTGGTTGGTCACTGGCAGGCAAGTGAGCGACCTTTCGTTATATCTTAAGCTTCGTCATGCACATCTATGAATGAATTCGGTGGAGGTGAAGCAAACGACATGCGTCGCCTATTTACATTGGATATTTGGACCTGTTGGCCTCTAAACGGCTTCTTACGACCGCAGGACATGACGTCTAAATTCTCATCGTTCCATATTTCCGTTACCCGACAGCTGGTCGTGTGGGATAAGTACGTACAGCGATACACACTGGAGGGTGATTGCTGTGTTCCATTCAAATTGCTTCAATTCAGAGGTGTGAAGCTAGGGCACTCAAGTAGTTGCAGCAAAAACCTTAAAAACAATTATTTAGAATGCTGGTGAAGTATTCAGTCAAAATATATCAGGTGATATGGTACTGGGTATATGATGTGATATGGTACTGGTCAATCGGATGAAGATATATAATGTTAATAATGTTTATTTATCCCGTTTGTGGGAAGTGTTATAAATAACACTTCCTACAAACGGGATAAATAAACACAAATTAAATCAGGTTATATATATTCCACAGGAACTATAGTAAACTTGAGGTGATTAATTTAGTGTACAAGTTCACTGCTCCGTAAGAAAGTTTATATCAACGCAGTGATTTGTAAACTAATATGTTGTCACCAACAAACAGTATAACATGTAAGCTCGTGGAACGAGGTCACAACTACTTTCGGCCGAGGAAGATCGCTTCGATATTCCTCTGCTCAATCAAGTAAGTAAAACAGAAAACGTATGGTTCACATTCTTGTGTAGAATACATCAGCCATATATGGGTGTATTTTGGAATTTTAGTAAAATTACAGTCTAACTTCGTCCGTAGCCCTTGGAAATATGTACGAATGGACATTACTGTGGATTACTCTCTCTAATCGTAATTATGTTCAACTTGAAACATAGCCATCACTATCAGAAAAGGCCCACATAATCCTACTACAAACAGTTCATACTATGTTGCGATTAGCATATTAAAGGTTTTCTAGAATGACAGTTAACATGGTTGACTTAACTGTATCAGGCCTTGTGACCTATCCAGGCCGGGAGATATCTTGAACTTGGGGACTGAAACTTCCCACAATATATCTTGGGATCAAGATCTAGCAGAAAATGCAAATAAATAGATGACCGCCTTATTCTAAAAAATGCTTTTTGGTGTCGCTTTTCTGCTTGGATTTTTCTATTGTTTCAATTCGTGAAATTTTTTCGCGCAAAACTGAATAAGAAATTAGGAAATAATTATCTGATGTAAAATAAAATAAATTTACACACTTTTGTGAACAACAAGCAAAAATTAAAGAAAAACGAAAAAAAACATTACTTTTCGGATACCCCAACACGACCGCCATTTTGAATTTATCAATGGAAATCTGCTCCAATAGACCCAATAGGATAGTTAGGATAGTTAATAAAGTCACGAAGTGTCAGTTCTCAAGTTTGTGATCTTTTGGAGATAGGGTAGAACGTTCAATGGACGGTGTCTCTAGGTTAAGGGGTCAATGTGCCATGACCAAGGGCTGGGCAGCGGATGACTATTTTGACAAATTGAGATTGTGGCTGACGTAAACCAGTCATACATGTAATACTCATTTTCTTGTCGAGAACTTCTATGATTTAAATTTTTACACATCTTAGCGTGCTTCACTGTGTGTAAGATAACGATCGTCTAATCAGACCTGATTATATGGTGTTCATCTTTATTATCTTCGTAGTAATTATCATCAAAATGTATGTGATGTGATTGTGTTACTGGCACATAGAAGACAGGAGTGGCTATTATCCTGAGCAAATACGACAATCAGATGAATCACTATATTGAAGACGTCACTGAAATAGGACATAGGCGTCCTTACACTCGCATCCGATTACATTTAGCGAGCTTCATGTGACTTATTCTGAGAAGCCTGTTATTAGGATCGAAGTTAACTCTTCATATTTAAAAATGGGACAGGCACAATAATTCTAGGTTATTGATGATGCTCTACGTATGCATGTCATGAGACAGCGGCAGGTTCATCTTCAGAGCCTACCTGTGTCTGTATTGCATACACAATCTTTCTGATTTTTAATCGAATCAATATACTTGAGCATTTGGATGAGAAATTGAACACTATAAAATACATGTACTTCACCCTTCCATTTATAGATGATGCCACGAATATCAGAGCGTGGTTCTTTTATCTACCGTCTGTGCATTGGATTTGGATTTGGTTGCGACCAATTTCGGTATAGTAAATATATTGATTACTATTATGAAGTCTTGACATCATCACTTTCGAAGTTGATTGACCAACATTCTTCTGATATTTCTGGTATCTGTTGGTCTTGGAATACAGATAGAATTTGAAGATCGACAAATTGAGACATTATGACCAGAAAAACAATTCATTGAAAAGTTCCTATAGTTGAGACGATAGAGAATGGCAGAACCATTTGTACCTACATGTATTCATATCCACCCCAAAGAGAAGTCTCCAAAGAAAAGGTGGGCCGGTCACATTCAATGGTGGGGCGGAGAGTGCTCCTTAATTAGGCTACAAATTATGCTTTCGATGATCTCAGAAATACATCTCAATTCAATGCCTTAGAGATGATCCCCAAGAACATGTTCTCACTCCCATCTCAATTCCTCAGCCTCACTCCATCCTGGATAGGGCTTAAATGACTCCATTTATGTGATGAACTGCTGCAATGTGGTGAACTGTTATTTTTTATTCATATTGTAAAAAAGAACCTTTTACTTTGGAAAATCAGTCTACTGGATTTTGAACATGAAAACAGGCTCTATTCCCTCTTAATCCATTGGCACGAGGTGCATTCACAAATTACGCAATAGTTCTACAAATAGTGTGTGGACTCCCTGATTTTATCTAGTCATTACTGAAAGTTTAAACACATTTGCACTTGTAAAAATGAGCGTGATCATTAACGGAAATACCATGAATTTAGTGTGCATGAGTACTTATCAATACTGGATACTTCTTAATCGTTCGTGACTGGTGACTCGGTCAAGAGATGCCATATAAGAGAGTGTCATTGCCATTATCACAGACTGGGTGAAAGCTTTGAACTATTGTGAACAGATTGTGCTCAACTGAGCTTTTCCTGAACGCGGTCCAGTTTGTTGAAAATGGCATTGTAGACAACTTATGAATGTTTCAGTTAACTTGGCCGTACAATTGTATTTTATTTTACTGTTGGTGTGCGTCGCTTTGAAAACACGTTTACCGGCATTTTTGTTTCAATATCAACTATCTATTTTGACTGATAAAAGAATAACCACTCTTGCGGTGTCCAATATCTTTTCTTTTCTTTGTTATTTTACATGTAATGAGGGTGTAAGCAACGTATTTGGGGTCAAGGCATTCTCAATGTGAAATTATGAAATGATTAACTGTCAAAATGGCGATACTTTAATGGGAATTTTTGATATCGGACTAAATTGGAGGAGCATCTTATGTATAGCATTTCAATTATCCATTATCCATCAAACCAGCACATTTTGAAAAGGGTCCACCATCCAAGTCCTTGTATTCCATGGCATGCATATTCACATACTGTAGAATATATAAGTCTGTCCGGTGTCAGATGCACCAGTGGTGCTTCCACAAAGAAGAATAGAATAATCGGGGTTGAAATGCGCTTTCAACTGTTACCAATGGGCGGTGACATTGGGTATTTACGTGTGCATACATGGTGTGGATATGTCCCATGTATACGGTGAAATTTTGCTGGTGAACTTAGCAACGAATCTACTTAGAAAGGCTAAAGTAAATGTTATTCTATGGTGACTTTTGAATAGTATCCCTCTAAACAGTCTATTTGACAAATTACTCCAAATGCACGTTGGTGTTTGCACGAATTTGGATAGTGATACCGCCAGTTGAGTCATTATGTTTCATATATTCTAAACTGATGACAAATCATGTTGATAAAATAAATCGCGGGCTATCTTCATCTGAGTCTCTACGTATATGTATGAATTAAGAGTGAGTGTTCAATTCAAGTTTTAGATCAAGTGGTCTGCCATTGATAATTATTTCCCCCGCGTTGTTCTATATCGCGTCCTCATATGAAGGTTTGGAGAGAAGGCATTGTCAATGAACGATTAACGTGGGACAATCGACGTGAACTCGACCCAGATAGCTACTGCATGTGCCGGTTAGATAAATGGAATAATGGAATCTCGCCAGCTCTCATACACGGATGACAGGAAGGCAGAACACATTCACACCAATGTACATAAAGGTGCCAGACAAAATTGACCATTTTATGTCAATATATTTCGACATTTTCTTGGTATCTCTGTCGAAATGCCGAAGAAATACATAATCTTCTAGGGCTCATCATCTGAACCTGTTCAAAGATTTATAAAATTATATTATTTTAGGTTTTGAGCACGAATATTTCTTCTATAAACTTACGTCAATCAAGTGGAAGAACTAATTCTTTTTTCTTAGGTGACTATTATCAGACGGCTGCAAATCTGTTAAACGCAACGCATCTCATATCACCTGTTTGATTGTTGCCAGGTGCAGATAGGGCAGGCGAGTACATATATGTTTCTTGGTCTTTACTTTGATCATGGTAATTTACTTGCTGAAAACGCATATCCGTGCTGATGTCGTACACAGCTTTAGGCACCGTTTCCAATTATCGTTCGCGAATGAATCGTTTATTTCGTCAAATTTTCTCG
>JAVTVY010055651.1:0-28874 GCA_036873755.1 Hanleya hanleyi | reverse complement strand
CATGCCATTTGGAGGACGAGTATCAGGAGAGCTAACACTATTTCGATCTTGAAAACGACAATGCCCATGCGAAACTTGACTATATCATAGAAAAGCTATCTTATTCGAATATCTCGAGACAATTATTTAAACATACTAGTGACGTAATATTGACGTCATCAAACCGTTTTTTTTTAAGGGTGGATTTTTCATTTAAGCGCCTGTTTGGAAACCGTCCATTTATAGAACCGTAGTTGAGCCACTTTGAACACTCCACGTGTTTTCGAGTGGTGGAATGTGAGCCTCTCTTCTATCGGTCTGTACAGGTGTAGCAAGGTTAGGCCATAGTCTGAGATCTGGAGAACTCAACGGAGGTGGCAGTACACAGATTTTCATTAACCCAATATGGTATGTGGCGAATGGAGTATGTTGCCGTGAAAACATTATAAATAACAGTTTCATTGGAACGTTGACTTCAAGTAAATCCCGGTCCTGACTTCTGTCAGTCTACAAAGTTGCACCATATATGGTGTATTATGGTTTCATGTATATGTTTGATAGTAAAACGGTACAACGTGATTTATGAAGACGCTGCTTTACAATCACGTGCTATTGTGCATTAGTGGTGGGTACTGTGAGAAATACCAACTGAGTGCACGTATCAGAAAGCGCTGCAGAGCAGTCAGTCTTTCAACACACAAACACACGCAATTTTTCCCCCGGAAGTCAGGGGATAGGGGCTCAGATTCATTTGCCTTTTTATCGTCTTTTATATCAGTATTTGATAAACAAAGCTTTTTGAAATCAATGTTCAGTAATGTATTTTCTATGTCAATAAAAATACAACTATCGAATCCCATTACATGGCCTGCAACAGGCCTCATGCAAAGAACGTAGCTTGCCATCAGTCTATGAAACTTATTAGTATTGAAAATCGTGAAACAAGGTGATTGATGGAATAGACAGGTCGATATCAATTTTGTTTTTTACTTTTCAAAGGATCGATGACGTGCTCAAAGGCGAGTAATGTAGACGTACTTCTTGTCGCTCTGGGATATCACTATTTAGAAACAACAAAGGTGCAGTCCGATTTCTCGTATTTTGTAATTATTTAACTTTTTCTGCTTTTGTGTTCAAGTAGACGTTCAAATGTGACGTTGTTCACAGAGATACTTCTATTGTGTAAACTTGGACGATGTGCCCATTCTGTATGCTTGTCTGTCCGTCCTGGGATCCAATCTACATTAAATTACACGGACGATGACACACAGGAATACTCCCACCAGCATACAGCAGCCAATGAAAATCAAGGACCATTTATATGTTCCTGTCAAATCCGTGAGCCAGGCTGAAAAGGCAGAAAAAATATATTACATTTATACATTCTTCATTGAATCAGAAACATTTCAACCGACCCAAATTTACAATCTCTGATGATTGCTGAGATAACATTACAATGAAACGATATTCAAACATATCAGTGTCATTTTTATTCAGGAATATTTCATCTAGCTCTGTGCAAGATTTAAACTATTTTCCACCATTGATATAATTCTACCCCACCTAATGTGGAGGTTTTGCTCTGCGTTCTTTCCCGTACCGTAATTGTACCAAACATATGTTGTTAGTGACGTGGCAGTTGAACTTTACAGATATGAACAAAGGCAGAGGTACACGAGACTAGGGTAGGCGCGACCTCCACTTGACTGACAGCCGTATCCTTTCATGTGTAGGTTGGTTGGCCATCTCTAGCGCAACTGATCGGTATATCAACTGACGCGTTTAACCACGAAAATCTATAGACAATTAATAGTCTAAATTTTGCTCCCTTAACCTAAACTGGCTGAAGTGAGTTGCGACACGGTATGTAAACAGCATAAACCGCGGTATGTAAACAGCATAAAAAGAATGAATTCGCAATTATTGAAGGATGGATCTGCAGTTTAGAGTACCGTTGATAGAGCATATTCCAAAAGATATGCAACATTCTTAGTAAATACATCAATTTTATCACACAAAAAACATAAATGTTAATCGGATTCTGTTAAGACAAACAACTTTGTCTTATTTTCGTTGCAAGGATGAAAATATGTTCTATTCATGCAGTTTCCAAGTGAAATAGGCGTCACAGCCGTAAGTCAGTAAGAAGTCATCACCTATACAAAGTCGTTATCAACATATAATAATTTAATAGGCACCAAAATCCAGGAAGACATTGAACATAAATGTAAATTATCACCTTTGTATCGGAATATAGCGACCAGCAACACCGTTGATAGATTCTGTATCACGGCCCGACCGGCACTTTCATCGTTTGACCCGAACTTATCAAGGAAAATTCAACTTCTTTATTAATATCACCAGACCTGATATTCCTACGAAGTAGGCTACAGATCGCAAATTGTCCGGTAATGAGTGAGTCAGTCAGTCCATCCGAATCCTTTCGTCGGCAAAATAAGGAGAACCATTGACATTAGAACCTGGATTTTTGGCATGAACGTGCATTAGGACATTGTTACCAGCAAGTTCTGAGCTGACCGAATTCCGATGAAAATTTGATTTATAATTATTTTTTTTATTATTTATTGTTAGCTCAGCGAGTGCACTGTCATGCCCATTGGGAACCCTTGGCTGTATGTTTCACTGTATATAAAACACAGTACAAAACGTGATGGGATAATGAAATAGGAAATGCTAATTTTCCATCATTTGTTAGTGCATTTATCTACACTACTATTACCAACTTGCCATTCTTAATACACACAACTCAGTATATTGTTATAGATATATGTAAACTGTGGCCTTTAACGTGTATCCTATTTCACATCCAAACATTTCATCACAGACCAAATCAGGCTTCAAAGTTAGGTCAAATTTCCACTGGTGGTGAAATATCATACATCAACCAATTAAGCCAGCCTGGTGCAATAACCCAGCAGAACAAAGAAAGATGTGGTATCATCCTTCAGATTAGCTTGTGAGCAACAATGATAAAAGTTTACTGAGGGTGAAACAAAGCCATCCTGCAAGCCAACCAAGGAATTTATCAGGACATTTTGTTGGTAAGTTGTTTAGAAGTTTACTCATTCAAATCTCCATATCATATTTTCTGTTATTCAACAGACAAATTTCATTACTGGTTTTAATTGTTTAAGTTTTACTGGGTTTCAACTGCTACAGATAGTAACATAGTACTGATACGGTAGAAATGGGAAGTGTGAATTTAATTATTCCATGTTGAGTACAATTTGTTCACATGAATGGTGGAATGTCTGGACTCTCAAATAAAAGTGTGTTATACATGTACATATCTCAAGCATGTCAGGTTTGAGGAACAAACATGGTTGCAATTAAGATATAATCAAAGAAATTTCGTGACAATTATTGAATCTAAGTAGGCCCCTAGCTAACAAAATTAGCTTAATAAAAAAGGCCTTCCTGGCGTAAATTGTATTCTTTTGAGAGAGAATGGTATTTTCTGAGTTAAGAGTTTCCTGTATAAAGATAGGTTGTTCAAGGAGGCTTTCTTTTTGCCGCTGTTGTGTGCATCAAGTGTATGGAAACATGATATATGCATCCAGAGCCCTGATCTACAGCTGTATAAAACTCAACATCTGGCATTGACGGCATGTTTAAAGGGTCTTAATTTATTTTCTTTGGGTAGAATTTAACTAGATAAAGTAACTTTGATCATGATGTGAAAATATGAGCACATACTTTGATTTGTTTCGTACCTCTTGAATATTGACTATATATCACACTGGGATATAATTTAAACAAAAAATTACATGTGTAAACAAAATATGTCTAAATTTTTCTCGTCATTTCAAATCTTGATCCATTTTGATTCCTTGATTAGCGGATACAGAATCACTGCCACGGAGTGTGTTGGTGTGTCACAGCAATGTCATTCCGATTCACCCAACGAATCTGAGGTGGTTTAATGTTTATCAATGAAGAAAATCACCGATCAACCGTCATAGAATATAATGTGAAACAAGAAAACCGGAATAATACATTCATCAGATTGCCGATACCCAAAATATGTTGTCTCATATATCTAGATAACAACGTGATGTAGAGACGCTATTTATTCGTCTTTGTACCGGTTATGCTCACAGAGAATGACATAGAATCATTATTATCTTGTGCAGAGAAGGTGTTGGTCTTGAGTTGAATTAACGTAAACTACATAAATGCTACCTTTCTACTATAGTACTATATATAAAAATTTGTTGTATTGTTGGGAAAATAATGCGATTCAAAAAGTTGTTTTGATCCTGGACAAGGGCACTGAAAACCATTAAAGAGATGTAAATGTATTTTCACACGTAAAGCTTGAAATCTACTGAACTTTTTATTATCCAATCTGTTTCCTTTAGTTAAAAAATTGTAAAATTAAATCGGCGATCGTTATTTATTTTTGGAATGAAGGCGCATTAGGAGATTGTTACGAACAAGTTCTGAGCTGACCTACTTTTGATGAAAATTTCTGGTGATTTGTATGAAAATCACTGGCGATTCTGACTTGGGCGGTGCCCATCTTAATATAGGCAGGATTTCAACTGGGGGTGGGGATTTTCAAGAGTTCAGTTCGCGTTCGAGTCCTAATGCCTACTCTACTTCGTAGGTCCTGTGACGTTAGTCACACTGCTCATGTACGATACATAATCACATATTCTGAAATCCGTGTGTAAAAATACATCGATTCATGTACCCACATTCAAAAAAATTAACAGCAATTTCTGAGGAAGACGCGGTGAAAGTATGACCTTTGATAAGTGCTTGCGGTTGATAAATGCACGCGACTTCTTTCGGGCGACCTTGACCTTGGCCGCAACGATCGGAGAGTCTCTCACTCAACAACAACATTGACATCTCTCTTTCGTCCAGAAACTTCCTCTCACGTTCCTCTTTCTAATATCCAATATTGTATAGGTTTGTATACAGACGTAATCAAATAGTTTGAAGACAGTTAAAAACGCCGTTTATGCGGTTTATGTCAAACTTCATGGATTTTCTTTCATCGCGACAGTTTACTTCAGAGAGTGATTCGCCAGATTTATGAATGGCGCATGGCTATATACTACCATGACAACGTGTGCTTGGGTAAAATGTCAAGACGTTTTACAAACAGCACGAAGAGAAGTTTGAAATGTTTCTGAAGAAAAAATCGTTTGTTTGACAGTGATGATAAATAAGTTACCGTTCTCTGTGCTGTGACTATATACTACCATGCCAACGTGTGCTTGTGCAGAATATCAAGCCTCTTTACAAAAAGAGCGAAGAGAAGTTTGAAATGTTTTTGAAGAAAAAGTCGTTTGTTCGACAATTGTGATAAATAAGTACCATTCTCTGTGCTTGCTGGGAGGAGATTTATCAAGCTGCGCTGTGCTCACTCGCTTTTATACGATCTTTTGGTTGGCTGGCCTGATAAATTCCCTTCCAACAAGCACAGAGACCGGTAACATATACTAAACGCAAGCTAGTTTATCACAAGAAAGAATACCAACCCGTTAATGGAGGAGCCAGGAGAACAGGGATGCCGTGGACTGTTGCCTGTAGGCCGAAAGCTGTTGGGTAGAACTTGGGATCGACCAACTGTGCTGGAACGGCGGTAAATGTACTTACAACAATGGCGAGAGTCAGTGCATTGATCATAGATACGGTAAGTACAGCGTCAAATGATTCCATCCATGGGTATATGATATAGGTGGTAGCTAGTAACAAAGCGGAGATTATATGCAAATCCAAGGCGGAAACAGTTTGTTTAATCTGTATCAGAATGGAGAAAATATGACCACAAATTCTACCGACGTTGTAATATACTAGCAATCTGACTCCAGTTTGCTTAGAAAATCCCTTCGATATCGCAAAATCTACCATTATGGTGTACATCAAACCCATGCCAAAGGCAAGCATGAGTAGTATACAAAGCGTCTTTAAAGTTAACTTGACCTCAGAAATTTGCATATGACCTTTGTGACGTCATGTTTCATCCAATCAGAAGCGAGTATTGATGTCACGTGGTGTGTTTGGTGGGTGGGTGGGTGGTGGGTGGTGGGTTTAAGATGGCGGCTGTGGGTGGGTGGTGGGTGGTGGGTTTAAGATGGCGGCTGTGGGTGGGTGGTGGGTGGTGGGTTTAAGATGGCAGCTGTGGGTGGGTGGTGGGTGGTGGGTTTAAGATGGCGGCTGTGGGTGGGTGGTGGGTGGTGGGTTTAAGATGGCGGCTTGACATCATCCTTGGCTGTGTGCCAAGTATGTACGACTATAGTTCGGTTAACCTTTGACCTGTGTATTCCTCCGCAGGGATGAGGTCATGTCTGGCGGTGATGCGGTCGCCTCCGCGGAGAAAAAGTAGTCCCTAGATAAAATGGTCCGATGGGGTCGAGTGAGGTATCAAAGTGAAGCTTAGGGGAGGGGGCATCGGTTGGGCTGGTGGTGGGTTTAAGATGGCGGCGGCTTGGTGTGTGGTGGAGGTAGGTTTAAGATGGCGGATTGTAGAAAAACGTATAAAAGGAGTCTATTTTTAGGGTAGGGGTGTATTGATTGCAATCTGACTTACCTGACCTGATCAGCCTGCCAGCCTTGCCTGTCTGTCTGCTTGCCTATCCGCTTGTATGAGACGAAAAGCATGAGACGTGGAGAAGATTTTCCCTGGGACCCAGCAGCACCTCCGGTTGAAGTCTTGCCTGAAGACGAGCGTGTCAGGGACATTTATCAACGTCACTGGGCTACCATACGCCATTGTTATCACCGTGACCGTCGTCTATTGGACTTGTATAACTTTCGGCTGCAGGACCTCACGTATCTGTCTACCTATGCCGAGAACATTTTCACAGATCAGGTGACAGCGTTCAAGTTGAATATGACATTCGGGTACATTTTACGGCACAAGGAGACAGACCAGGTGCGGTATTATTATCCCAGCAATAATACCTATGTGTTTGATCAGCCGTTCACGGTGACGGATGCGATTTCTCTTGAGCCACTCCTCGACCAACTGACTACGTTGGATCCATTGGAATGGGCCCGGTTGCAACGCCCTAATACTCAATGGCTTGTGGAAATGGTAACCAACGTCACATTTTTCGTTACGAAAATGAGAGATCATCCTATCGGTGGGGTCGAGTGAGGTATCAAAATGGTTTAAGATGGCGGATTGTAGAAAAACGTATAAAAGGAGGCGATTTTTAGGGGTAGGGTGTATTCATTGCACTACCCTGCGGAGCACTCTGACTGACCTGACCTGGCTGCCTGCCTGCCTGCCTGCCTGATTCACCTGACCTGACCTGACCAGCCAGCCTGCTTGCCTACCCGCTTGTATGACACGAAAGCATGAGACGTGGAGAACATTTTCCCTGGCACCCAGCAGTACCTCCGGTTGAAGTCTTGCCTGAAGACGAGCGTGTCAGGGAGACCCGCACTCTTACACCGGACTGCACCCTATTGTTGTATCCCAAACGTGTGGAGCTCATCGATGACGACAGTAGGTGTTGGTGTACGTCTGAACCAGCGCGTGTCTCTTTATCCCCGGAAGGCTGGATTACCTTGAAACGGGTGTTATTGGGTGACCTCGACGGTGATAGCATTCACCTGTGTGACGACGTCTACATTTTCCGCGGTCCCTATTTTGCTCGACTCCTCTGTCTCAAGCAAGGTGGTTTTACTCTGCACCCTGATCTATGGACAGCCTTGGAAAAAGTAATCCCCATGGTCGATGAAGTACTATCTCTATAGGAGCCACATAACCAATCAGAATACTGCGTATCACGGACTACACCCGTAGAGCTACATCTGGTCTATAAAACACGTCCCTCTGGATCCTACACCTTCATTTCTACGGTTGCAGAGCCATGGCGGAGACCCAGCCCCATGCGACTCGCATTTTACAGTATGCCACCGTGGTGAATTCATTCACGGGTTACCGAGCAGTGGTCCGGTCCATGTTTGCAGATGGCGACGACAACGAAAGAAGACGCCAGATCCTGAACGAGTTCACAGAAGCGGTCCTCCACAGAGTGCACTCGATGGAGAGGCGTGCCATCACTCACCACTACTGGACTATGACAGCCATCCTTGATGCTCGGGCTATGGACCACGAGCGCTCACGCCGGATCCAGCACCGGCTGGTTGGCCTCATACTAGTCTGTGCCCTATTGACCCTGGCGCTGTGGTATTGACACTATAAATACCAGGGTCAGACAGAGTGTGTGTCATTCACCGTTCGACATTTACAGCAAGCATGTCATCCGTCCTACGAGCCATCCTGCCCCTTACACCCCGGGTGGGGTTACACGTCTATGAAGATAAAGTCACCCTGGTGGAAGACCGTGGAGCTATTTGCTTGCGTATCGAATACGGTCACACTACCTCGTGACGGCTGGACCAAATTTAAACGGGTGTTGAGCGGCGAGCTCGACGGAAACCTCATCCACATAGACAATGCCATCTACGCATACCGTACCTCCCTCTTCCTACGCCTGGGCCGCTACCAAGACCCTACGCGAGGCTTCACCCTAGACCCCGATCTGTGGTCAGCCTTGGAGAAAGTGGTGCCTATTGTGGACCAGCTGTTTACACCGGACGAGCGATCATCAGACCAGTTGGTGTGGGCTCGTGCTATTGAGGACGCGCTGGCTGAACCCCATGAACAACTACATGAACCCGACGACGATGCCATTGATTACCCGGCTAGACTCAGTCAGCCCAATGACATGACCACCTGATCCTTTGATTTCACGGGGTTCTCCCTATAAATACGAGAGACAGTGAAATCTGGTACCATTCACGTACTGACCATGACGGAGCATATAGTACTGGCGTATTTCAGCTTGACCCCCGAGGCTTTCCTGCACGTGTATGCGGATAAGGTCGATATCATGGAGGAGGTGGGAGACGTCTGTGATGCGGACCCTACACAACCGTGCCCGGCTCACATTCGTCTGTCCCGGGAGGGCTGGACCAAATTCAAACGGGTGTTGTCTGGTGAACTGGGCGGCGACCTCATCCACTTGTGTCACGATGTGTACATCCGACGCGGCCCTTTCTTGCTCAATTGGCTCGGCTAGATGGGGGTACAGTGCATTTTACCCTTCACCCTGATCTATGGTCTGCATTGGAAGATGCCGTGGTAGATGTGGATCAAGTGCTTATCAAGCGGTCATCAGACGAGTTGGACTGGTCATTTACCATGGCCACTGTGGAAGCCCACGAAGAAAATCAGAAAGAAACTCCGGCCCAAGATACACCCGTTATAAATAAACGATAGAGCCAGGGTCCATCATCATTTTGTCATCATGAAGCGCTGGGAGAAGGTGTTGGATAACTTATACTACAGTCCCGACAGTCTGGCGGCCTATAGTGCCTTGTCGGCTCTCTATCGAGCGGCCAAACCCCAGGGGATACAACGTGCCCAAGTCCGAGATTGGTTAAGAAAATAAGACACCTATACCTTACATCGATCTGTCCGTCGCCATTTTCTACGGAACCGGGTCATCGTGGGAGGAATAGATGCCCAGTGGCAAGCGGATTTGGTCGATATGAGCGCCTTTGCTAAACACAACGATGGGAATCGGTATATCTTGACGTGCATCGATATTCTATCCAAGTATGCGTGGGTGGTACCCATCCGGACGAAAACGGGGGCAAATCTCATAGCGGCGTTCAAAGACATCTTCAAGACCGGGCGCAAACCTTTGTATTTGGAGACCGACGAAGGCACGGAATTCCTCAACAGACCGTTCCAAGCCTTTCTCAAGAAACAGAAGGTGTTTTTCTTCCATACGTACAACGAGACCAAGGCTTCCGTGGTGGAAAGGTTCAACAGGACATTCAAAGGCCGCATGTATAAATATTTCACCTATAAGAATAAAAGGCGGTACATCGATGTTCTACCGAAACTGGTGAGGGGTTACAATCGAGCCTATCATCGAAGTATACAGAGAGCCCCCATTACCGTGACCCAACGCAATGAAGCCCAAGTCCGGCGTGTCTTGTACCCCATGCCATCGCAACGAGCACCGAAGGCGATGTTCAAGGTCGGGGACCCTGTACGGATCAGTAAAGTCAAGGGCAAGTTCGAGAAAAGTTACTTGCCCAACTGGAGCGATGAGCACTTCCTGATTAAACGGCGCCTACCCGACAGCGGCGAGTCTACGAACTGGAAGATCTTCAAGGGGAACCGTTGCTAGGCACGTTTTACGAGACGGAATTACAGCCTGTCGTAAAAACACAGCAAGACTACTACACGGTGGAGCAGATTTTGAAAACGGAACGTCGACGTGGCAAACTGTTTCATTTCGTCAAATGGCAAGGCTGGCCCAGTTCCTTCAATTCCTGGGTCGCTGCCAACCAGGTGAAACGACTATAAAGCCAGACACCACTGCCGTCCTCCTACATTCCACGTCCGACCATGAACACGGTGCAACCGTCTCTGAACACAGCGTCTTCCAAAACGCGCAAAGCGCAAGTAGGCTTTGGGGTGATAGTGCTAACCCTGCTGAGTGTGTTGTACGCAGGTGTGTTTTACGACGTAGCCTATGTCAGTACGTTACTTAACCAACTGAGAACACCAGCCATCAGTGAAACGGGTCTACAGAGAGCACCAGTCGTATCGAGCCCAGTCACCACCACACCCCGTGTACAAGCCACGTCGAGTGTAAGCTCTACACTTACACCAAGTACACCTACTACGTCTCAAGACCCACCGGATTTCATCCCTCACAGTGAACCGACAACGACGACCCACGTTGTACCCATCACCACCATCATCATCCCTGAACGTGAACAGACAACGACGACCGACGTTGTACCCACCACCACTCCAGTTCACTCGTACCAAATTTACAAGAGCGGGTTACCACGACAGCGGATACACCTCGAACCATGGACCCCGTTGGCAGCATCCCTTCACGTGTCTCATCGCAGGACCGACGGGTTCCGGCAAAACGCACTTCGTCCGGAAGCTCCTCGAACACGCCGACAGCATGATCACTCCACCCATTGCCAGAGTCGTGTGGTGTTACGGAGAATGGCAGGAAGCGTATGCAGCAATGCCCCACATCACGTTCGTGGAAGGCCTACCTAACCTGGCCGATTTGGAACCCGACACCTTGGTGGTTCTGGATGATCTCATGGCGGAGACGGATGCGCGGGTCACCCAACTCTTTACCAAAGGCAGCCACCATCGACGGCTCAGCATCATCTACATTGTGCAGAATCTGTTCAGTAAAAACAAAGAACATCGGAACATCAGCTTAAATGCCCACTACCTGGTGGTCTTCAAAACCCGAGAGATACCACTCAACTGCTGCACCTGGCGAGACAGATATATCCCGGCCGCACACCGTTTGCGTTGGAAGCCTTTAAAGATGCCACAACCCCTCAGCACGGGTATATGCTCTTCGACCTCAAGCAAGCCACCCCCGACCACCTTCGACTACCGACCGGCATCTTTCCCGGAGACACCCACCACGTGTACTTGCAAAAATAATGTAAACACACCCACAGTGGCTCCCCCAGCTGGGGTGTGTGTGTGTTTTGATGATGGGGATAATAAAAAGAATGAATACCTCAGCAGGGTTGATTTTTTGTCTCTGAAGTAGATAAAAAGAGCAGAGTTGTGGGTTCTAGCATTAGTTGTACATGATGTCTGCGCGAGTACGGAAGCACGCTCCCACGCTCCGTGTATTGAAGACGGCCCCACCCGAGTTGGTCCGAACCATTGTACGCGGTGCGGACCCTGACCTTGTACGCTGTCTGTGCGAGATCGGGTACAATCTGTTAAAAGGCAACGTACCACTGACTCCGGCTCAGAAGACCAAGTTGGCCAAGCATAAGACAGGTCTACGAACCCTAGTCCATAAGCGGGTCCCACAAACACAAAAGAAAAAGGTGTTACAGAAAGGCGGCTTTCTCGGGGCCATCTTAGCACCGTTGGCCGCTTCCGTGTTGGGTCCAGTATTGGGTGGACTCTTCGGCCGACAATGAACCACACGAAAAATGGTCCTCGTCGAACCTCGGTTGCTTCAAAACCTCCAATCACCCTACCCTGTGCCACCTACGGTGAAGACCATAAACACCCTCGATGGAGAGATGCAACAGATCTTACAGAGACCGGGGTTAAGCGACAGTGAGAAAGTACAACGGTACAATGAGACGCTTCAACGGTACATGACGTTCATGGACCAATACAAAACCCTCTCTACCCCACCACCCACCACCACCACCACCACGTGACAGACCGCCGACCTCAGCACCGCTCCAACAGCCGCCATTACCAGGGGTAGCCCCCACAGCCCCACAGTGGGTGGAAGACGAAGTGCTGAAGAGTGTACCTGCATCGTTCAAGAAACAAGCTGGCCTGGTATTACAACGGATGAAACAGAATCCTAACATGACTTGGAATGATAAAGGCGAACTCCTGGTACAGAATCAGGTGGTCCCCGGGACCCACATGACGGATTTAGTGAATGACCTGATGCGTCAACGCAGATCGCACACGGATCCTCGAGGATGGGAGGTCTTTGCTCAAGGCTTGAAAGACATGCATGTACCACAGGAATTGGTGGGGAACCCCCACCGCTGGGCCTTTATGCAGCAAACCCAGCAATCGCCGAGTCGTGCACCACGACAGATTCCACAACCTTGGGAATCCGAATGGCAACCGGAGTCACCCCCAAAACACCACCACAACGGGCACCTTATTTTCGTGCCTTTAAAAAACCACCCTTGATCAAGACACCCCACATCTCCAGAGCCGTGACACGTAGCAAGTCAACGCGACGAACACGACGCCGGACACAACCACCCAAGGTCTGGAACACCTATTAAAACCAACAGCAGCAGCAGGACAGCTCAGTCGCCATGTTTTACCTCACCCTACCCAGTAACAGTTCGCTGGATGTGTTTCCTGACAACACCGTGGCCAAGTATGTGACTCAATTACCACAACCGTTGCATTTACCTGGCCGGTGGGAATGTGGACTGGTGGATATTCAGTACCCTTACTCGTGGTACAACGTGCGAGCCAATGAAGTGTGGTACGAGGTGACCTACGAAGGAAAAGACACCCGACTCACTCTCCCTGAAGGCCAATACGATACTCCCAAGGAGTTCATGAGTGGGCTGTCAAGACTGTTGCATTATAAGGCTCTACGGGAGGTCACAAATACTTCAAGACCCATCAAAGCCTATCCCTTCAAGAATCACGTGAACTTCGATTACAACGCACACAACGACAAGGCAGAGCTTATCGTCACCGCCAACGCGAGTGTCGTACTGAGTCCTATCCTACAGCAAATGCTGGGTTTCGATCTACAGACGTTCGCTGGTCCCACCGAACACCAAGGCGAGATCCCGATGGATATGAAGTCGGGTATGTACGGACTCTACGTCTACTCGGACGTGGTGGACAACCACATCGTGGGCGATATCAACACACCTCTGTTACGGGTGGTGCCCATTAAAAATAAGTATGGCGATCAAGTCACCCACAGTTTCACCCACATGCTCTTCCTGCCTGTACGACAAACCCACATCAACACGATCACGGTGGATATAAGAGATGACACGGGACGACCGGTGGCATTCGAACGCGGGAAAGTGGTGGTGACACTTCATTTTCGACAAGCACGTGCTCCCCACTTTGTATAATGAAGGTGCCTTACGAGTGCGATGCACGCAGCTATATGGACTATTATGCCCAACAGGCCGGGGGTGGCTTTCCGGTGTTTAGTGGTGCACGCATGCAACGTGGACATGGACTGGGAACATACTCGGGAGCATCGTCAAAACGTTCCTGCCCTTGGTGACGCGTGGGGTGAAAGCAATCGGCAAACAAGCGGTACGCAGTGGACTGGAAGTGGCCGGTGATGTATTGGGGGGTACGGCACCCAAAGAAGCCTTGAAACGGCGGGCCAAAGAAGCGGGAGGCGTCTTGGTGGCCAAAGCACGACGCACCGTAGGGAATAAAAGAGCTGCCCCATCGAGACCACGCACCAGTCGACGACCGACCCAGCGACGACGCACATCGAAGAAGACCCGGGATATCTTTTCTTAAAACATGTCCTTGATCCACGCCGAGTCCTGCCCCTCCACCAACAGTGAATTTGATTTGTGGACCGCCCACACAGACCAGTGCCGAACAAGGATTATGGGTGGAGCATCTCCCGCTGTCCAGCATCAACGCAACAGGGCCCATCGAGTTCACCATCAGTAATGCGGATACGACCTATGTGGATTTAGCCCATACCTACTTGTATGTGAAAGCCAAGATCGTCAGTGGAGATGGCACCAGAATCGTCGACCAAGCAACGGTGGGCCCGACGAATCTCTGGCTGCACTCGATGTTTCAACAGGTGGATATATTTCTCAGCGACAAACTCATCAGTGACTCGACCAACACGTACCCCTATCGAGCCTACATCGAGACGCTGTTGTCGCATGGGCGAGAGGCTAAAAAATCTCAACTGACAGCCGCTTTATTCTACCAGGACAAAGCCGAGCACATGGGCGCAGAGAACGACAATACGGGATATAGCCAACGGAAGGCTTTGACCGCGAACGGCGTCTCGGTGGATATGATCGGTCGACTGCACGCAGACATGTTCATGCAAGACCGATACCTCTTGAACAAGGTTCCCATCAAAATCCGACTGATACGGGCGCCTCCGACCTTCGCCTTGATGGCCACTAACGTAGAGGCGCATGTAGCTGACTATAAGATTGTCATCGAAGACGCGGTCCTGTATGTCCGAAAAGTGAAACCGAATCCAGCCGTTCAATTGGGACACATGAAAGCCTTGGAAACAAAACCAGCCCAGTACCCTATCCGACGTGTGCAAACCAAAGTGTTCTCTGTGTCTGCTGGAAATATGAGCGCCAACAAAGACAACCTGTTCCTGCCCAAGCGATTGATCCTGGCCTGTGTGGAAAATACCAGTTTCAGTGGAGCCTACCCAGAGAATCCGTTTGACTTTAAACATTTCGGCATCAATTTTGTGGCCCTGCATGTGGATGGACAACAGGTGCCAGCCACGGCCCTAACCCCGAACTTCTTTCAATGTTCTTTCAATGTACTTTCAATGTACATACGCCCGCTGTTCTGGGTTTAAGTTTAAAAGCCCTCTGTTCTGGGCTTCAGTTCTTTCAATGTACAAGCCCCTTGTTCTGGGCTTGAGTTTTCACGTGGTTGTTCTCACGTTGTTGTTGTTGTTACTGAATAAAAAACAAAATGAGATCTCACCAAAAAAAAAAACCCTGTCTTGTGTGTTTTATTCATAATGCATCAATGCCCAATGTGGAGATTCAGTGAAACTGAAATCAGTGGTGTAGGATGGGGCCAAAATGTAACCCATCAAGGTTAGAATGCAAGAGCACTATAGTAAAAATAGAGAGCCAATGAAATCAGCCCACAGACCAAGTACGTGTTTTTGGTCTAGGTTTGGAGCGGGCATTTCATTGAGGTGCGTGTATACGGTGAGTGAAGAGACTCGTCCAACACGTATAGATTAAGTTGATGACTATAAGTTCTATGTTGTCGATTTAACCTCTCCCTACATTGACGCGCGCGCGCGCGCTGCGGCCGGAGAACCCGCTGGGGGGCCGCGCCGGTGAAAAAGTGCCGGAGGTTGAACATTGGAACTCTCCTGGGTTTGGAGGATGAACATACGGACGTCTAAGGGGAAAAATTGGAACTCTTCTATGTTTGGAGGTAGTTTTTAGTGAAAACCCGGAAGTGACGTAACAACCCACGTGACCTGCGTATATACTCCTGTAAAATAGAGCCGATTTTATTTCTTTGGAGGGGCAAGGTCAATAGGACTTGCGCTTTTTATACTACTAAAATGTGAAGTAGATTACATCTTACATAGGCCTTAAGGCCGTGATATGCATATGAAGTATTCTGGGGCATGGTCAGTACTTCCCAATTTCCCCTTTGTCCACTACTCGCCGATTTTTTTGATTTTTTTTATTATTATTTATTTATTTATTTATTTATTTATTTCCTCGAGAGCTTCAAAATAAGACCTCACTCTACCCAATCGGTCCACTAGTGCTCCACCTAGACTCCAACATGTCCACCCAATATGCACCTATGCACTGAGCCAGTAGACCTATGGGGTTATATACAGACCTACCCGATACGTAAAAACAAATTTCATAGCTTTTCCCCAGCGTATTCTACAATCTCACAGCCCATAGTAAAATGCATAAACAAATGACCACCACCCTATACACGCAAAAAGATAGAAATGCGCGAATGAGAGGAATTGGGATAGACCGAGTTGTCTCCCTTGCATCAAAGCGTCTAGATGGGGCTGTGGTTTGGCTGGCGCGATTATCCGGGGAATTGTACCAATTGACCTTGGGAAGCCATTTTCTTAGCGTTTGTTACATAAAACAGACCTGTACGGAATATTTCCACTCTTTTAAACCATTCATGTGTGTGTGACGTTGGCCGAAATCATTAGCTTGATAGTTTAGTGTTTTCATTTCATTCATGTAGTATACTGAAGACGGGATTTATACCGATGGAAATATCTGTGAATTTCGAAAAAATGCGTGACAAGCCAAGAAACAGAAAACCGCTGGGATGTCGACACCAAACCAGGGAGCATGTGTGTGTGCCGCTGACCAAATCATTAGCTTCATAGTTTAGTGCGTTCATTTCATGCATGTGGTATACTGAACACCGGATTTACCGATGGAAATATCTGTGAATTTCGAAAAGATATATATGGAATGAGATTCGTGGTGATACGAATGCATCGTGATGAAGGCTTCATGGTGTGTTATACCCACCTAGGAAAAAAACAGCCGCCAGATATGCATCAAACGCCCGGGAGTATGGAATATAGGTATACATCTGGACTAAACTCTTTTATCAGGTAAGCTTTAGTACTATACTTGCGTTGAAACCCATGCAGACAACCTATTCAAATTTCAATGCATTGGCAACATAGCGTCGCACGAAATATACGCGCCCCTGTTGACCAGGATTTTTTTATACTCCCACAACAACAGACAATTTGAAGACAATTTTCTAGCGGGGTGTTTTCTTGAACATAATTGCTGTAATATACTGTTCTTTTTGTGGACGCTAAATATAGGGGAGAAAATGGCAACATTGTGACCAAACCATAACAGTTGACAGCTGTAAAAATAGATACCGTGGCATAAAATGAGAGAGAGAGAACATTTCAATCTGCCAATTTTCGAGATGAAAATTTTTTCTTGACGAAATAGAAATGAACGCGAATCTATATTCTACAAAACATTTTTTTCTTGACGAAATAGAAATGAACGCGAATCTATATTCTACAAAACACTAGAAAATATTAGCGTAGGTGAATTTTTTTAGACTCATTTTAGACTGTTTTGTGCTTTCATCGAAAGTGAAAACACATCTCGAAAAGTGTGTAGCAGTGTGTCCGATAGACATGCATACGTGTGTGGACACTAGTGTACCCTCATACGCGTGCATCACTGAGGCACTACAGACCGTGACCGAGGCGCAAATTGCCCTGGCAGTGGAAGCTGCCTGCCCTCCCCCCCTTTCCCCCTTTCCCCTTTTTTTTCAATAATTTCAAAAAAATTGTAAAAAAATAGTAGAAAATTAAAAAAATGGTTGTTAGTGTTCATTCTTTTTTTTCTTTTTTTTTAAATTTTAAAAAAAAATTTCAGCCCCGCCCCCTTTTCACCCGTCCCTCCCCCCCTTTCCCCCTTTCCCTTTTTTTTTCAATAATTTCAAAAAAATTGTAAAAAAATAGTAGAAAATTAAAAAAATGGTTGTTAGTGTTCATTCTTTTTTTTCTTTTTTTTTAAATTTTAAAAAAAAATTCAGCCCCGCCCCTTTTCACCCGTCCCTCCCCCCTTCCCCCCAGCCGCCATCTTAAACCCACCACCCACCACCACCATCCACATGCCGCCATCTTAAACCCACCACCCACCACCCACCCACATGCCGCCATCTTAAACCCACCACCCACCACCCACCCACAGCCGCCATCTTAAACCCACCACCCACCACCCACCCACAGCCGCCATCTTAAACCCACCACCCACCACCCACCCACAGCCGCCATCTTAAACCCACCACCCACCACCCACCCACAGCCGCCATCTTAAACCCACCACCCACCACCCACCCACAGCCGCCATCTTAAACCCACCACCCGCCACCCACCCACGCCGCCATCTTAAACCCACCACCCACCACCCACCCACGCCGCCATCTTAAACCCACCACCCACCCATCCACCAAACACACCACGTGACATCAATACTCGCTTCTGATTGGATGAAACATGACGTCACAAAGGTCATATGCAAATTTCTGAGGTCAAGTTAACTTTAAAGACGCTTTGTATACTACTAGCATGAATATGGCAAGAAGGTAGATCATATACGGCCTTGACTTGAAAACATCCATATCGAGTAATGATTTGAGTACTTCTGTTCTGGAATGATTATTATGCAGACGCCTTGGCATTCGCAAGGGCCTTCTGAAGGTTCCGATGACACACAGATTCAGCATCAAACCAGCCATGACAAGCACAGCCCCACGCCAAGTGTACATCTCAGTCAACATTTCAAACAGGAGAGGATGTAGCATTGTTCCAGCAGACTGACCTACCATCACCAGAGCAACGGCCATGGGTAAACCCTTCTTGAAACACTCGGTTACGGAGGTCACCGAGCTGTTAAATTCAAGACTGGCAGCAAATCCTATGGAAAAAATACAACACTACAAAAGAAACTAGCATATACAATATGGGAAAATAGCAATGTTTAGAGGCGAGACCTGCCACATTTGATTATATTTTCTAGAAGTTTCAGCTAAAATAAAATTTCCGCTTCAGATTTTGTCCATCTATTTTTCTAAAAGGTGGCCAAGAGTTGCGTTGAGCAAAACAATACATTTTGCTATTATATTTCTCAATATAAATTTACCTCTCCAAAATCTTTGTGATATTCTCCCCCAAGATGAGTAAAATAAGAGGGTTTTTTTCAAAAATTTGAATTGACCAATCATGTGCTTTGAAGCAGGAAGATAATACACGCTTTGCCGGTCGTCTAAAAATAGCAAAAACCGCCATGTTTCCTTCCCATAGTGCAAAGCTAAACACGAGTAAACTTTTGCCTGAGGCATGCTGTAAGTATAGGCACGGACTGAAAATCGATGAAAAAAAGTTATTTTAAAGGATTTTTACATGATTTCTTCAAACTTCTTTCACTCTAGAACAGTTCAGTGATATTTCAGGTTCCTGTCATCTTCTGACACGGTCTATAAGCAAACTTATGACGGTGATTTTCCCGAGGCCCATGTTGAAGGCATTGCTGTATATGAATCTTGCTCCTGAAAAAGGGGCAATAACTCTTCTTTTTTTGCTAAATTCAGACGACCGGCAAGTCGTGTATTATTGGTGCTCTAGAGCTTCTATGAAAATATGGTATTCTGCGTCAATTTTAAGACATCTGTATCGAGATGACTGCCAAACTCCAAACTGAATGAAGCTAACAGAGGCTTAACGACGCGTTTTCTATCCCAAAATCGCTACGGAGCTGAATTAATATATGCCAAAACAAAGATCTAGGCGTCGCTCTTCGTATCTGCGGGAATCCAGTGAAGTCAAATCTTGATAGAGATTTGGCTGAGCAACTTTGTCCCGGTATATGAGTACAGTATGCGGTAATTGTTACCGGAGTTGCCTGAGTTTAGAAGTCGATAATCCGACCTAGATGTCGATAGCCGTGCACCACTCGATGCTAACAGCATGATGCGAAATCCTTGATCGACTTCTCCCCTCGGAAATACAGTTGGATATATTAAAGTATATATAACTCATTTGAATTTGTTGAACATCACCCACGATTCTTATATACCGACACAGGCTTCAAGACAAATTACAGGATTTCTTATCACAACTATCACATGTACAGTTCCTACAACTGAAGTATACAACCCAGTTGTTCTTACCGAGAGTGATACCAAATGACACATAAAGATAGTATACTGAGGTTGCAGAAAAGCTGATCGCAAGTCCCAGACAGAATATTATTCCGCTGATAATAGTGGTCATTCTGCAGCCCAGGGTGTTCACAAACACACCTCCAATTACACCTAGAAATACCAGACGACGAAATTAGTGTAAATCTTGGGCCAGATGAAGAGGAGCGCAGTGCTGGGTGCACAGTGTGCCGGGTAAAATCTAGGATGCGTATGGCGGTTATACCCGGGGGTATACCCAAGGGTAGGGTGGTTAAACTCTTGGTAATGGCAGGTAAACCTTAGGGTGCGGTGGTTAATTCTATGGTATTGCGGGTAAGCGAGAAAGATGAAGCATGTTTCTCACCTGACAGTTTATAAAACCTTTGAACTGAACACTTGGCTCGATACAAGAGAGCACTAATTAGACTTAAGGATGCGATTATAGGTATTACAGTACTGTAATACTTGTATACTATGTCTAGTTTTAACTGGATTGAACAAAGATGTTCTAATGTCAGTATGCTAATATCAGCCCATTCCATTTATGTCGATGATGTTCAGTACAGCATTGTAAATTACATCAGGGCGATTACATCATCGCCCTGAAATATTTGTATCTGATGCCGCGCAAGCCGGTGCTAGGGAAAGTGGTCATGTCCTTCAATCAATCTGATTAAAACTCAGACTTAATAAACCGCTCCTCTTTCGGACATGTCGCTAAATTAAGATCTGGGACAATCCCTATAACAAATCCGTCAGATGAACTCCGAATCAAATAGTTTCCGGGTCAAATAGTCGCCCAATGAGACGCGTCGTATTATAGCGTGACGGCTAATCTCCCAATCTCCGTTCTTGTTGCGATGCAGTTATGAACTGATTTTATGAAACAAATAACCGTACCTATATATCCAGCAGTGCAAGAAATACCCCTTGATCTTTTCACCTGGTCTGTCATTGAAGAGAGCATCGGGGAGCAAATAATCATCTTCGGTGATCGCTCAAGGACTGAGTCGACAGCAAAGAACGTCTTTGTCACCCGCCTGAAGCTTCAGCCTTCAGGCGGGAATTTTTGTGCGTCTTTTGTCCGTACACTCGGCAACATAAAGATTTCCCGTAGCCGGTAAAAAGAACGGCTATACAGTGTCTTTTACGTAGCATACATTACAGAGAGCATCTGCAGTCGCTCCTGCTTTAATGCGGACACGCCAACACACCATAATTTTAGATGTAATCGAAAATAAACGGCAAAATGGTACATCTTCAGAAAATTTATGACCCAACCCAAAGATCACAAGATCATTATTGTTCAGCATCATCAGATAAACAAGAACAGTACGATCAGACAACATGCAGGCGAAAATACGGTATAATTGACGTAATTGGTTGTTTTCCGCGTTTCAATGGTTGATCTTCAATGCAGAATCTAGGTCATAAATTTTCCGAAGATGTACCGTCTTGCGGCAGCTCCACGCCTGTTGAGACTGCACTGTGATTGGTCGCAAGCCTGACATGCGCGACAGATTTAAGATAGGGACTGTCCCAGATCTTAATTTAGCGACATGTCCGAAAGAGGAGCGGTTTATTAAGTCTGAGTTTTAATCAGATTGGTCCCTCAATATGTCCACACGGACAGCTACAATAAAAGCGTGAATGGGATCAAATCATGACAGGGGTCTTGTGATGTTTTAGAAATATGCAGTCAGTATTTTTGTCTGTGGGGTCATAGGAATTCTTGGCAGTACGCCGGCATCGTTTTCCACCACCCTTTTAATGTTGGGTTCAGTTGTGTAAATTTATGCAAAGGATATCGATCGACCGATCGATTAAAGTTCAGACACAAGAAAAAGGTAACCCTGATACTCCATCCAGTCAACTACCGAGTCAATCAGTCCTTGATATATCATATTAATGCTTCGTGCATAATCCAAGATGGCCGCCATCAGCCATCTTGGATTGTCAGCAGTTGGATCTTTACACATTTCATGTCCAATCAATATCTCGATAACTGTAGAAACAATCAACTCCAAGCTTGGAGAGTGTTTTGGCATCGGTGAGAGGACGGTTGAGATTACTTATCAGTTACCTGTGTAATCCAAGATTGCCGCCATCCATCCTGGATCTTCAGCAGTTGAATCTTGTCCGGACAATAACTCGAGAATGACTGAATCGATCGACTTCAATATTGGAGAGTGGCTTGACATGTGTGAGAGGACGGTTGGAATTGCTGTTCAGTTACCTGCGTCAGCCATCTTGAACTTTAAGCACATGGATCTTATCCGGGCAATAAATCAAGATTGATTGAACTGATCGACTTCAAGCTTGGAGAGTGGCTTGGCATCACTGAGAGAATGGTTAGGATTGATTTTCCTTTACCTGCGTTATCCAAGATGGCCGCCATTAGCCATTTACACATTTCTTGTCTGACCAATAACTCGTAAACTTTTTAACCGATCGACTTCAAAGTTGGAGTGCCTTGACATAGGTAAGAGGACGGTTGAGATTGCTTTTCAGTTACCTGTGTAAATAAAAGATGACCGCCATCAGCCACCTTGCATTGTCAGCAGTTGGATCTTTAAATATTTCTTGCCCGACCAATAACTCGAGAATTCGACTTCAATCATGGAGAGTGTCTTGACATCGGTGAGAGGATGATTGAGATTGCTTTTCAGTTACCTGTGTAATCCTGTCCAGACAATAACTCGAAAACAATTGAACTGATTACTTCACACTTGGCGAGTGGCTTGGTTTCGGTGAGAGGACGGTTGGAATTGTTTTAAGTTTATAGTCATCTTGTGTAATTCAAGATGGCCACCTCAGCCACTTGGGACTTGTCTGGACAATAAACAGTTATTGAACCGATCGACTTCAAATTTTGATATCATTCAGCTAAAAAATCAACCATAGAGGTCCACCATACTGATGCTGATAATTTGGGGGACGTGGACATCTATGCTTTTCGCGCAATAATTTGGAAATAATATTAGGTCTAATATAAGTCTCTTTTCAGTAAGCCCATGATTAGTGTCAAGATTACTTTTATGAACCTTAACAGTATCTTATTAATCATGTTAATTACACCTATACAAGCAAGCAACCATGACGCATTTTACATTAGTTGAAGCTAGACATCAGTACTGGGCATAGTAGTATATGCATTTATGTATGTACCAAAAGTATTATACTATGTACCACGTACATGTATCTCAGTCTTCAGAAATAGGCCTACTCTTTCTTCTACATACACAGCTGTTCATTGGAATATCCTTAATATCCTAAAAGTCCACGAGTCCTATTCTATTCTATAAGGGATGAGTATAACCATAACACAGAAGAGATGAAACATTTTTTGCCCAGGTGATTCTGGTAAAATGACAAAGCAAGAATATATTCCAACAACCGAACCTAAATTACGTCGTAATTGTCATAATGAAAATTTGAAGACAGTCAGTCAGCTCCAAAACGCGCACAATATATAGAGTGTGTAGAGAGGGCTATTATACAACCTCTCACACAGAGAAATGACTTATTCGAGAAACGGAGAAGTGATGGGCACGAGTGAGACACTGGCGATTCTGAAATATCAAAGAAAAAAATGTAAAGGATGATTAAATGAAAATTAATTATGGAATCTTTAGCAGACATAATTGTTCTTTGATAGAAAGAAGTTAAATACGTCCTCACCCACAAACACATTCTCACACGCCAATACACTCTCACACACACACATACTTATTTTGTATATAAGTGCATATATTTATGAATATTGTAGATTATATTGGAACGATGTATGTATGAAATAGTATGTTGGTGTATATCAATAAAATATGTATTTCAATGTATCTCGAGTCTGCGTTCTTTCCCTCTGTTATATAGTAACTTCGGAAGTTTCCAGGGCTTTTACTATTCGGGGAACTTCTGGAGTCCTGGAACTTCGATATTGAAAAATGTAGAGCTCCGCTCATTATGACGTCAGTGATATATTCGGATGAATGACTTTGTGAAGATCCTAATTAATAGATGTATTGTTCATTTACTGACTATAATATTCATATAACCATGCGAAGAATAACACTGATGAAATAACAATTAGTAAGTGTAGGAATTATGTTTGAATGACCGTCTCATTTGATATATTATCGTTCGTAAATGCCCGTTGTATGGTTCTGAGATGGCGTAACATATTGTCGCGGTGTGATAACATTTTGAGACTGATCGGATAAGATCTTCCACAAATAAGGAAAGTAATTCCAATAGCTTCGTCTATATTCTTTACACATGACGATGTCTAAATCTAGAACAGTATGTCTGCATATGATTGGAGATATCGGATTCATTTGACCTAGTTGCAGGTATCCGATGTAACATTTCAACATAACATGGTAGAGATTAATGTAGCGGACGTACATGTCTTTAGATGCGAGTGCGAGGTCATCACGACCTCGTTGTCATTGTCATGGAATAGATGATTGGTGTAAACTTCTGTTTTTGTGGCGTATGTCCACGTTTATGAAGACTCCGTTTCCCAAATTATACATCTTGTCGTATAACTTAAATGAAAGTGATAAGAATGTAATAATAACAACATCGTATAATATTGTTTAATTTTAGTGTTGCATTCCTCGTTCCAGAAGTATTCAAAAGAGTATTTTGAGTGGAAACGATGACAATATGGCAATATTGGCATCGTGATTTGAACACAGAAGTGCCAGACGCCCTCGATGCTCATCCATTAACGTCAGATGAGTTAATGATTTGAGCTTATCTGCCATCACAGCTCCCGAGCTAGCGTATCTAATTCTGCTTAAGCCGGTGCTAGGGTCCGTGTGGTTGCTTCCTGGCTCCCACATGGATAACTGCAATAAAAGTGCGGCTGAGATGCCAAGGCTACGTCTTACAATCCTACGCATTCTAGTCGGATTGTGGGATGCCGAGGGAGGCTTTCCTGTGGAGTCATATGGTTGATTTTTAGTCGCCCAACGTCAATTTTCTCCACCTCTCACATATCTCATCAATTTTCAAATGAACCTCTTGAGCTAGAAGAAAAGAACATTCATGAATTGTGACTTAATCCTTGAAATAGCAAAATTTGTTTGTGTGGAAAATCTATCTAGATATTATGTGTGTACGTGGAATACAGTATTGTGCAGCCATTCTTTTATGAAACTCCACTACCTCTATGGGATTATTGATCAACATTGCAATGTACCTCGCGTTCACCGTGGCGGCAAAGGGTCGTTATGAAACGAGCACATAAATAGCTGTCTACGATGTACTGGTGCGATATGCAAGAGGGGGGAATTGACAACGTCTGGCGACTGAAAAGCAACCATGTGACTTCACAGGAAAGCTTCTCTCGGTTCTTTACATTCAGACCTAAGAACATGGTGGATTCTCCGAGGTAGCCTCAAATCTCAGCCGCCCCTAGCACCGGCTTAAGCGGAATTAGATACGCTAGCTCGGAAGCTGTGATGACAGATCAGCTCAAAGCAATAACCCATCTGATGTTAATGGATGAGCATCGAGGACGACTGATGGAGTAAACGCCTCAACATAGGGTAAACCTGGTAATTGCAAGAATACCAAGAAAAACTAACCTGATTTTATAACACTGGCACAGTATCGGAACTGAAATGTGAAATGCGCTTGTGTAGAATTCTTCGGGAGAAGTGATGATCTACTGGCTTCGAATGTGGTTCTATACGCCATCTTCCTCGGATCTTTAAGGTTTCCAGCAATATCCTACGTTTTACCATGCCCTAATGTTTACCCGTCATATTATATGGTTTACTGTCTTACCACAGGATAAAACCACCATGAACTAGGGATTATCCTTCATGCCCTAGGTTTTGCCTATCTTGCCCCACTGGACCCTGCACAATGTTCCTCCTCATCTGCAAACTGGACACTTTTTTTTATTTTTACATTACTGATGAAGCTATACTACATGTTGTCATTAAGACATGTGAGCATGGATAAATATATTGTGCCTGTGGAGGCGTAGTTTTCTTTTTGTTGATAGTTATGTGTGTATATATGAAACGGATGGGTATCATTCCAGATAGGAATTCTGGGAATTGGATAGGTTCGACCACAGCTGGTCCTGTCCGACATTATATCTAACTGAAGTCCTTAACTAAAATGGAATCCGGAGCCGTACTTGTACTGGTTCACGGCATACATGTATATATCTCACCAACATAGATACCTTCAATTCGTAGTTGCACACATACCGAATATTTGTGACATTCCAGCGGCAAGAGAGACCACCCAAGCAGCTCGAGATCGGCTTACATCGAATGATTTCATGACTTCCACGTAGAAGACCCCAAGTGAGAACACAAAGGCCACTCCAAGTCCTTGAGATAATAGTGCCGCCGTTAACACGATCCATTTTCTTTGAGACCTGTTATGTCCGCATCCGTCCTCATTCTCTGCCGGTCCAGCCCTTTGGGTAATAGATAGACACCACTATAATTAACAGAACGATATCATTTCATTTGCGTGTATAATGTAATCATATCTGGGTTTCTGCTAGATTCAAACAATCGTCTTCTTTACTGCTGATCCAGTCAGTGCGATACTCGGTTGTCCTAATCTTTGAATTTCGACGTTTCCACGTTGAGAGGAAATATAAAAAAAATTGTCTAATTGTAAAAAAAAAATCGATTTGTAATGCCAGTTTAACCATTGGTACCTGGAAATCTCTGCGTAATCCAAAATTACCTCTTACCAAAACTTGCCACACCTTAGGAATATAGCCGACAGATCTGACATTCATTAGAGGGCAACAGCCGTTGCTCGTCCAATGATATTTCTATCGTGTATCGTACGAAACAACACAGCTACCAGAGATTTATGCAATGAGAAAGCTATCGCGCCACTATTTGACGATATTCTTGGGTCTGAATGTTAGGTGCCATATGGTTGCTTTTTAGTCGCCAAATGTCGTCAATTTTTCCCACCTCTTGCATATCGCTCCAATGTTCTGTGCGCCAAATTGGTCTGAATCAGAATCAAGTAAACATTGCAAAACGAACGATTTTATTTAATCAGACGACAGCGTACCAGCGTAAATATATATGTAGCCCGAGCAACGATAACACAACATTTGACTGACACAGTAGTCGGGTATCCAGACCTATACTGTGTATGTCCGATGGTCGAGCCCAGTCTGGAGTGTTACGTAAGACAGGATTGTATAATGTTGCTTAACCGTGCTGACTGATTATTGTTTAATAAAGAATCAAGAAATAGTTTAGGGTTTTCTGCTATTCTCTCTGACCTTCATCGCTCCAAATATTATTCCTTGAAATAGAGTCACAATTCCTTTTGTAAGCGAGAAATTGGCTTTATCGGCATTTTGTTTGACTTACGTGTACATGTATGTACGTATGTTTCTGCTACAGAAACTTTGACCTGGAAATATATGATATCAATAATTTTGAAGAAAATTCGGTTCTCGGATGACTTGAGATGACACTTAGCTAGACTGAGGTTTGAGTCTATAGCGCAACTTTGATGTTGACTGTGTGGTCAGTATTATGACAAACACGTTCTCCTGTGGCATACACACATTTGGAACCCAAAATGCACTGCATTCTGAATATGAATTCTAATAATAAGAGAGAATGGGTAAGAAATACATTATTCAGAACAACATTCATCTAACAAATGACATAACAAAAAATGTATTACTGCAACATAATGCAGCAACATGAGCCAGATATGATATCAATAATTTTGCTCAAATTTCACTGAGGTCACCCAATTGACTCCACAGCTAGTTTCATGACATTTCCAACAAATGTTTGGCCTCAGCGGACCTCAGTGGGCTTTAAATGTCACTTTCGACTACTAATTTTCTCTTCCTTCTGGGATCCCTCTCTAATGATAATATCCTGACCACATTTTGATTATCACAGATAGAATTTACAGATGTAAATTTTATCTTCCTAAACCCTCGTGGCTGTTAGGGGTCACGTCCAATTAATCGAGGCACTTTCTCGATGCCTTCGAGATGGATCGAGAAGTTTCTCGGCTGAAACCGGGAGGGCAGAACCGGGACCCCTAACGACGTCTCCCGGTTTTCTCCCGGTTCTATCTCGATCGAAAGGTCCCGGTTTTCGAGATGGATATGAAACTCATCGATAATCTCGAAGGGGGTCGCGGTTTGCATATATTCGTGTTTTATTACCATTAAATTGTAGTTTTTCAGGCGATAAGAGTTGCCGGTACCATATTATTGGGGCGTTCGTCATATACGCATATCGCAGTCTAAAATAGAATCCCGGCAACGATTTTTTAAGGATACCTTCCATGTTATTCAATGTTTAATCGGTATATCAATGATCTGAAGTTTCCTGAATCCAATTGAAAAAGAAAACATTTCATTTATCAATATGAAGTATAAACATAAAATTGAATGATCTTCTCTCCCATCGATAATTGATTGTATAGCTGATATTGTATATAATATTCGACGCGGAATAAATGACCACATCAGCTGGATAATAATGATATGGAATCATGCGATAATTATTGTCCCGTAAATTTAGTTTAAAACGAAACATGGATCGTTTTAACCGAAAAATTGAAAATGAAGTGTTTGACTGGTGTATTTTCGTAGGCGTGTACATTTTTTTCATCTTGTATTATTCATTGCAGATTCCATTTTACTGATAATTACTCTCTTGTGATATAGTCCAAGTAAGGCAATTATATCAACAAAGTTTATTTCTCATAAAAGCTTGCCTGGTAAAGATTAGCGGAAATATTGACAGTCAGAACTAGAGGTGTTGATAATTCACACCACAATCGGTCTGTCCGTCGGCTTGGAACAACAGAGAACAGATGGGTGAATTAATTGAAAGCAAAATCAGGGAAGAACAATTTTTGCAGG
>JAVTVY010055650.1:0-29245 GCA_036873755.1 Hanleya hanleyi | reverse complement strand
GTATTTCAATGCACATTTTATACCTGAGCGTATCTCATATAAATTGATTCATATTCGAAGATTATTCGAAATAAGTAGGTTAACACTGAATAATAATGCGCCAGCTTATACAATTTCCATTGGTGGTGTTTCTTTCCCATACATAAGTATTAACGTGCAGAGAAATTGCGCTGTCAGAGCAACCATGCATACTACTGTGGAATTACATATTAAATGATTCATTTACTGTCTGATTCATTATCCTTCTCATTAATGCACATTTTTTTGTCCTCCGCCACGAAGTGGTGGGAGGACTTGGAAATGCTAGCCGTCCGTCCTTCCGTCCGTCGTACCGTCCGTCCTTCCGTCGGTACCACCGTCCGTCCTTCCGTCCGTCCCACATCTTGTGAACGCGATATCTTGAGAACAATTCGACCAATCGACTTCAAACTTGAGAAGGTGCTTCACATCAGTTAGACGGCCATTGGTATTTATTTTCACTGAGGTACGTAATCCAAGATGGCCGCCATCGACCATATTGGATTCTGTCCGTCCCACATCTTGTGAACGCGATATCTTAAGAACAATTTGACCGATTGACTTCAAACTTGAGAAGGTGCTTCACATCAGTTAGACAGCCATTGGTATTGATTTTCACTGAAGTACGTAATCCAAGATGGCCGCCATCGACCATATTGGATTCTGTTCGTCCCACATCTTGTGAACGCGATATCTCAGAACATTTCCACCAATCAACTTCAAGCTTGGGAATGTTCTTCACACCAGTCAGACGGCCATTGGTATTGATTTTCACTGAGGTACGTAATCCAAGATGGCTGCCATTGACCATATTGGATTCCATCCGTCCCAGATCTTGTGAATGCGATATCTCGAGAACAATTCAACTAATCGACTTCAAACTTGGGAATGTTCTTCACTTCAGTTAGACGGCCATTGGTATTTATTTTCACTGAGGTACGTAATCCAAGATGGCTGCCATTGACCATATTGGATTCTGTCCATCCCACATCTTGTGAACGCGAGATCTCGACAACAGTTTGACCAATCCACTTCAAACTTGAGAATGTGCTTCGCATCAGTTAAACGGCCATTGGTTTTTATTTTCACTGAGATACGTAATCCAAGATGGCTGCCATGGACCATATTGGATTCACTCCGTTCCACATCTTGTTAACACGATATCTCAAAAACAAATCAACCAATCGACTTCAAACTAGGGAAGGTTTTTCACATCAGTTAGACGATTTATATACCTCACCATCCACAAATCCATATACAAATACAGACTTACATTCCAGTGTTACACTACCCATTACTGCTTCCCAAACCTCCTCAAATTGTCTCAACAATTCCAGATGAACGTCTCTTTCCACATACACATATCAACTTTCCAAGTTATATTTAAGGAGATATTGGAAGCGTATATGCTGTATGCTCTCAAACAGGCTACTTGGCGGAGGACCTGCTAGCTACTCCGCTTGTTTTTTTTTTTACACCCAGCAAAGACCGTCAGTGTCGAAGCTCTGTTCTCCCCGGCCTTGCTGCATTCACAGAGAAGAATTTTGTTACCATAGAGAAACAATCTATATTACAAATATGTAC
This sequence comes from Hanleya hanleyi, assembly GCA_036873755.1. Taxonomy (NCBI): domain Eukaryota; kingdom Metazoa; phylum Mollusca; class Polyplacophora; order Lepidopleurida; family Hanleyidae; genus Hanleya; species Hanleya hanleyi. The sequence goes on along the minus strand of JAVTVY010055650.1, from coordinate 27,643 downwards.
TGCGAGCTGTTTTCTATTGTATATCTCACCATTTCAAGGCATGCGCAAAATTAGATGAAATAAACAGATAAAATGCAAAAATTACGAAATATCTGATGTGGCCGATATCTTGAATTACCATGATACTCTACTCCAGATTGTAAAACTAGACTGAGATTAACTAGAATTGATCAACTATACACTGAGACAGTTTTATCTCTCACATGTATATGTTCTGAAGAAGAATTTATTTTCATCCAAAACTCCCATATTTTTTCCGTTGCTACCATGGTAAACATGGAAATAAGACTAAAAGTTATATTGGTCACCGTCACCGGTAACTCAAACATCACTTTTCATGATCACTATCATCTTCACCAGCCAAGTCAACTACATCGCGAAGCTCTCTACGCTGCCTTGACATTCTTGGCTGGTGGCAGAGGAATACTGCTCTGCGCCACCTAGTGAAAGTTTTAACGGCGAGAGACTTTTTGCCACCAGGAGTTGTTCCCCTTTAATCTCAAGTCGGCACACACGCGAGGCGATTCGTTATCGTTTGACCTTGCAGCGTGTCCCAAAATCTGACTCAATTGATCAGAAACACCAAAAGTGGCCGTGAAAATGCTCTTCCTGTATCTTTTCGGTAGAATGATCGACACAACTCATTCTTAATGGGGGGCCGCCATCTTGGGAAACCAACTACTACGTGACGCGCATTCTGATTGGATGCAGCACGCCGTCTCTGCATCCAATCAGCAATGAGGATTAACGTTCCAACTTTACTAGAGAAGTATGCCAAGGCAATGTACAGAGCAACGTGATGTACGTCGACTTGGCTAGAGAAGATGGATCACTATATATATATTGGTATATCAATTAAAAAGTTTGGCTTGTTCTTCTCTGGGGAGGAGTACGCCCTATTTTATCTCTTTTTCGGCCCCGACATCTCGACTAAAATATCACCCCCATCACAGGCGTCCAATTGACCCCTGACCGCAGTCGAATTCACTAGCGCAGTTCCGAAGAATATTAGATAGCTTTTCGGGGTGGTCTCCGGATCTGATTGAAACGGTCTAGTGGCGAAGCTGACGTGTTGATTGGTCAATTCTCGATGTGAAAAGGGGACCTTCCAAACAACACAGGGATGTAGGGTTAGAGGCAACGGAGTCACATGTACCATTATAGTATATCTAGAACAACTAACTGGAAGAGGGCACTTCGATTTGCATTCAGCGGCAAAGCTATACGTTCGACATATGATCGCCTAACAAGCTGTCACCCCTACACAGTTAGTAATATCAGCCATTGCATCACACCCTATGGCAGTTTCATAAACATGAACTATATGCATATGAAAATCAAACAAAAGTCAACTACATCGTTATCAGTGAATCGGAGATATTTTGTTAATGAATAATGAGGTTATTGCAGTGATAGAAGAAGGTTTGTATTGGCGGAGTAATCTCAACGCTGAGAGCTTGTTAGGAGTGTGCTATAGTATATGCGTATACTAGTTTGGTAGCTCTGAACCACACAAATATATCTACCCACCCAGTTACCTGTTATGTTCCCCATTACCTATTCGACTCCTAGTGGTGGATTGTGAAACTAACGGTACCATCATGTGGGTATTGTCTCGTAGTATACATGTATATGTACCAAATTTGGTGGCTCTAAACCACTTGCAATAGTGTCTATCAGCCCAGTTACTTATTCAGATTCCAGTTACCCATTCACCCCCTTGCGATGGATCTTGGAACTAATGACACCATCATGTAGGTATTGTCTCGTAGTATATGTATTATTATGTTTGGGGGCTCTAAACCACTCGCAATGGTGTTTACCATCCCAAATACTTATCCATTGTTTTGCAAGTGGTATATACGAAGATCATACCTGTGTAACGGCCACCCATTATTACCAGAATAAGACCGCACAGGTTCGTTAGAAACTAGAAAGCATGTTTCAGAGAACATAAACAATAACAAGTCCGGGTTGACGGTTCAGATGGGTTGCTTTTATTAGCGAATCATGAGAAAAGCTGCCAAAATCATGACCACGGTAACAAATCAGAACTCACCTCCAGAAACAAAGCCACGACTAAACTTCGGCCCAGACTATACATTATAACTAATCAAGCCCACCAAAGTCCATTGCACTGGTCCCTGCAATGCCGTGTGTCTGATCCCGCTGCCTTCAGTCTTGAGTGTCCCGTTATTGAAACTAGCAGCCACATCTTAAAGTGATCGTAAACCCTCAAGTAAAGTTTCCATGAAATGAAAGACCACTGAGATCAGTGTCGGAAAATATTTATTGTAATTTTTTACGATTTTATTTCACAGAGTAAACTGCAAATAAAGCATGGTATTCTATGGTGGTCTGTTGCAATCATATCTAGGTCCAGTGACGTCACGCTGCACTAATACATATATTTCAAACATTGTATGCACTTTCCAATGCTTGATTCAAGCTTAAGGTGTATATACTTTGAGTTTGAACACTGACTCACTGTTCCAATGTGCATTTTTCACCAAAATCTGGGAGATGGTAAGTCATAAGTATCAAGTCAATTTGAATCTTGCATTTAATTTCCCCGATTTTGGTGAAACATGCACATTGCAACAGTGAGTCTGTGTTTAAACTCAAAGTATATACACTTTAAGCTTGAATCAAGCATTGGAAAGTGCATACACAGTTTGAAATATATGTATTAAGGCAGTGTGACGTCACTGGACCGAGATACGATTGCAACAGACCACCATAGAATACTATGCTTCATTTGCAGTTTTAATAATAATCTGTGTAATAAAATCTTTAAAAATTACAATAAATATTTTCCGACGCTGTTCGCAATGGTCTTTCATTTGATGGAAACTTTACTTGAGGGTTTACGATCACTTTAAATACACACAAGGCCAGTCGGGGTATATTCAACTGTTAATTCAGTGCATGGGCATAACTTGATTCAGTTCAGCAAAGTTCATCAACTCATTATACAAGAGTGCGCGTACTCGTAAATGAAGGGCGGTGAACAGTCCTGTCGTAAGCTCACACCAACAGGCAAGCTTTCAGTCGTTGATACACAGAATAATTCGGTTAGTCAGCATCGTTGGTCAAGCACAACACACTGCCCTTCATGATACACGACATGAATTTATTGGGCATCGCTAACCAACTCGGCACACACACACTCGGCCACTGCCCTTCATGTGTCATGACATGAACTCACTGGGCCTCGCTATCCCACTTGGCAGATAGCTCGTACAAGCCGACACAAATTATAACAGGCGTTACACCTGGTAAGTATTCCGATTGTAGAGAGAGAGAGAATTAAAAGGCTTAACGTCCCGTTATACCTGGTATATACTAAGATTATACTTGGTATGTATTTCAGATTATACCTGGTATATATTCAGATTATACCTGGTTATATATTCAGATTATACCTGATATATATTCAGATTATACCTGGTATATACTCAGATTATACTTGGTAATCGCCTGAAAATGTTCGCCTTGTACATGTACATTAAAATCGGTGTTTTGCTGGATATTTCAGGTCAAGTACGGTCACCCCAGGCAGAGTGAGGAGCAGCAGCCTGGACTCTCCTATCAGGGAGGAGTTTAGGCAGCATTCCACTGTGGTTGGGAGTATAGACACAGGGGTACATGTAGATGGTAACTTTGATTACCAAGTGAGAGTCTGACAACGTTTTTAGGAAGAACTATTTTACCAGACACATTGCTTACCGATTATTGTAGAGAACCTTATTAGGGTACAGTGTTTTTATATTGCTGCTATTTGTCAAAGAATTTATAGTAGATTCACTGGTGAAGATCAATTAATGGTTTTGATGTTAAATATATTGATCATTGAACAGTGATAATTTATTTAATACAGAGTTTTATTTTTGGTTTCATGGGTGTTTTTTTTGTTTTTTTTTGGATCAGGTTAGAGGCGATAATAAAAATAAAAGTAAATCTCAACAGTTCACCCCTTTATTTCTGCAGGTAGATGAGTTTCCGCTCATCTGGCCCTGTCTATAATGTCAAAATAGTATTACCGCCAATCTTAAAAAAAATATAAAAAAATCTGCCCATGAAACAAAAAATAAAGTTGGTGTGGCCTTGCAAGATTTGAATGCATTTTCAAGATATGACAAGTACTGAAGCTACAGCTATGATGATATTAGAATATTTGTGTAACTCGGTAATCTTGGTAATTGTCCAACTGCTGAACAGTATTATTTACAGTACTTACCACCAGAATTTGATATGGTGCATAGATAATATTATGGACTACTGCTTTTGAGCTCATGTGATACATATTTTACTGGTACCAATTTCAAGAGATTGAGTGATAAAATGTTAGGCCATATGTCACTGCTTCGTAGGTGTGATAACACTGGTACCAAATGTCCACTTGAGTGCTTGTATCCCAATATATTGAACTGTTTTTTTTGTCATGCTGAACCAATCAATTATGCACATGTGATACCACTTGAATTGATACCGAATCTCAACATAAAAGAATGCTATATCATGTTATGAATTTACTTAATTATCATATAATTGGTACCAAATCTCCTGTCAGGAGTACAATATCCCAAAGTTAATCATGTCCTGCTGAACTGATTCTATGCACATGTGATATTTCTGGTACCAAATATTCAGGGTAAAGGTGATAACCTGTTTGCCATGCTGAAATGATTTTTATCACATGTGATATCTCTGGTACCAAATCTCCAGTCTAGGAGTTATTTACAAAATATGCCATTGTGAACTGTTTATTACGGTATGTCTGCTGAACTGATTGTATGTACATGCGATATCACTGGTACCAACTCTACAGTCTATATAAAGTGGTATGATAACAAAATATTTTATCATACTGGACTGATTTATGTACCTGCAAATGTATTATCACTGGTATTATCTCCCCATGCTTGGATAGGTAACATGCTGTGTCCTGCTGAACTGATTTTATACACAGGAGCCATGACTGGTACCAACTGATTTTATGTACATTTGATTTCACTGGTACCGGTACCATATCTCCAGCCCAGGAGGCATTTACAAATGACTGATATATTGAAAGAATTTTTTTTTTTTTTTTTTTATTTTTTCTTTAATAATATTCCACGATATGATGTTTTGCCCATCACAGAGCAATTTTGAATATGAAAGGATTATATTTATAAACACCTACATATATATGGTTTGATTAACTGCTGAATGATGTGGTTTTATTTAGAAGTAATGTATAAAAATGTTAACATATATTACATACATGTTATTTCATTCGTAAAGGTTAATGTTGTTTTGCCTTAATTGTGTTACAGTTTTTTCTATAAAAAGTTCTTAGAAAGTTTGATATTGAAATTTTTAAAGTTAGCTATTTAAAGTTTAGTTTATTGTGATGTCTTTACAAATTATTCATTTTACATACTGGTACAAGTTTTGATATGTTTCTTTACTTTATTCTACAATAGCTAGTATTCACAGAATATTAATAAAAATCATATTAATTGAATAAATGAAATTGCTTTAATGTTCATATGCAAATAATATTTGTACTGATTTTATCTTTAATGCACTAAAAATAATTTTTTTGTGTTTAAGAAATATTTAGAATGTTTGAAGGGTTGCTGCAATAAACACGTTTTATTCTAATTCTATTCTGATTGTAATTGTATAATATTCTGTATGTTTCTGGATATCTTCTATTTCTGTGTTTTACTGAAAACCTTAAGCACCTATGGGTAGCATTGCAGTTTATCTGGTGTAACTGTGATATGTTATGTTATATTCAAGATAATGATGTGAATAACTAAATGTAATAAAGATTTTCCCCCAACATATATCTCGTATTCTGTCTCAGAGGATTCAAATGCAGCTTTCTGCATTATACAGTGGGAGAGAAGTCTTCATGGTCCCTTTTGATGTCAGAGATGGCGTTAACTTGAATATGATGTAAAAATACAGTTACACTATGAACCAATCAAGAGTTGCTGAGCTTACACATTGATTGTGATGATGTACGGTACCACGTTGTGTATGCAGGGTCAATTACAGGCCTGTTTTGCTACCGTTTACAGGTGCTCAAATAACCGCCTGTCCAATAAAAGCCCAAATTACAGACTTGGATTTGTTGCTTCAATACATTTTGCTAAGAAGCAACAGGAACTTGATAATGTGTTATCTAGCACTGTAATTGCACCAATATAAGCGTCCTGTCTGTGTCTTGTATGTTGTCCTCGTGTTTTATAGGGTGGATAGCAGGTATCTGGTTCTATGTTGCTTCAAAGATTTGTTTCTTTCAATCAACAGGAATGCAACTTGGCTGGGTGGTGCCTAGTTGGTTCATCGAGATATGACAAATATTGATGAATGCGAGTTAAATCCTACTCACCCACTCACTCTTTCTGAATTGAAAAAGAACTGGCCGGATAAAGTGTCATCATTCTGTGTTGTACCCTGGTCACCAGAAATTAATTTGAGCCCCTTCTAGATACTCAGATGTGTCTCAAAACATGAAACAAGTATCGAATACATTTCTATACATAATTTAACCGAGACATCTGAGTAGAAGATTAAGTGATTCAAACTAATAACCATTAATTATATACTCGCAATCTTCATGCCAGAGCCCATCTATGTAATGTAATACCAGTTTTCAGGAGTAGTGATTCTAGCTCCGTCTTTTACATGTTTTCCTCGGCACGGTTTGCTATGTTCAGCTTAGCTACAATGACTTGATTTCTGGAGCTATTCTCCAATGCAGATCACGACGTGTAGAAGACAAGAATGAAATAGCAGCGTCGTCGAATGTGCCAAATAATCATCCTTCACTTCAATCAGGAGTATGTTCTTCTCCAATCAGTTGATATGTTGATCTTGCCCGCAATCCATATTGGATCCAACAACATTCAGATACTTTTCACACACAATGTGATTTGGCTGCCTTGATGATGTCACAGTGACGTCATCTTCTCCGAAAGTACTTTTCGACCGATTTTCCGCCGGTCTTTAAGACTGATTGAAACTTTCCCTAAAACCAGTAAATATTAGTATACTTTAGGCAAATCAAAACACGTCTAACGATATGTAAACGGACCCGTTTATGAATGAAACCATTAAAGCACTTAAAAATAAAAATAAAAAAAGAAAGCGGATCCTACCGCTTTACATCTCATTTTGAAAGATGGGCATGCCAAGACAGTCCCGTCTGGCATCGGTTGGGTAGAAGGCATCGGTTATGTAACCCGGCATCAGTTTGATTGTCGACGCACGATGCAGGTGTTGACGGCTTTAATTTGATCTTTCTGATTGAAACGGGGCTTTCCATTCCGGCTGTGTCAGTCCAGGAAGCCTACAGTGCAAATTCAGTTAAGGGAGTAGAGGACGTTCATTTCCCTGATCTTATGGGGCTACAACATGGTCATTTGTCAATTTTTCCAAAACAAGCTGAATTTCCTAACAAAAGTTACCAGACATCTCAAAATGGAATAAAAATCAACAAAAGACACAATACAACCATTTATGCATTTATTGGCGCTTCGATAGTGTGATGGGATGAACCAAAAAATTGGCATTTTAAATTCAACGCTTGGAGGGTACAAAGTGCTCCATAGGTTAAAAATTATTCCTCTGGAATGCCCCCAAATTCACTCTTATTCACTTTCAACAAGAAGAAAACTTCTGAATGGCTAATAAATACAACTTCAATAAGATTCTCCACACCCACCCTGATTCCCCACCCCCACCCCCTCCTGGAAATAGGACTGAAAAGGCTCTGTTTATCTGTTATACCTCTAATATTTTCTAAGAAAGTATGGTGTCCCCCTGTTTTTATTACACATTTAACAAGCACTATATGTGTTTAGTATTATATAGCAAAATGGGGGAAATTTGACCTTGGGAAGTTTGATTTATTGAGCATCAAATTAGAAAAAAATCAAATTTCCCTATGTATTCAGTGTTATGGCTTTTAAGTGGTATACATGCATTTGGCTGCCACATTTTTTTAACGAGTGTGGTGACCCCCTATTTTTTTTCCTTGGATCATCTTCTCCTAACCTGATGAAAAAATCCTGAAATTTAAAAAAACTTTCAACCTCTAGAAATGAACGTCCTCTACTCCCTTAAGCTAAACGATGGTCTCATGCCGAAGTTATATGAGATTGCTTATAAATCTGCCGAACACCCAAGATATCTAGGAGAATTGTCAAAACTCAGAAAATGTGTTCACTCAAATTCAAAGAACTCTCTTCCGAATGCGACAGATTACAGAGACCGTTTGAGACAACTATAATTTTCTACAAGGCAACACCACAACGACTGAATGAAAACACGGTCTTCCTCAAGTCACAATGTATTTGTCTGCACGATAACACCACAGTGACAGAATGTCCTCTTTTTCTGCAACGGCCCACCCGATATTTTATTTATTTTTATTTTATTTTTTTTCAGTTAAGCCCTGGACTCGCCACTGGGCATTTATTTGCCATACGACCACGAATTTATAACGGTTGGTTTTCCCCACGTGGCCTTGGACAAAACCGAACAATGCCCGAGTTGACACGAAGCTATACGGCTGCTGATGATAAATATGTTTCAGGACGATACTTTTTTTTGGTACATTTACAATTTAAAGGGACTCTACTAGTCTGCATAGAGTAGATACCCGATAGTGCTCTGGCTGTATTCAGTAGACACCATGGTCAAGAGGATGAAGCTAAACGATTTATAATCAATTCAATTCAAGCAATAAATATTACGGTAAAACCAACGGTACATTCCTCCCTAATCCCGCTTTGACAGTCGAATACATTTACCAGTAGAGTTTTGTCTAAACTTTATTCAACGTTTGACTGAGTACATTCGTTCTTAACCTGCTTTGACACTCGGTTACATGTATATTGCTCCCTAACCTCGATTTGACAGTTGTCTATATGTACATCCCCCGCTTTGACATTCGTCTATCCCTAACCCCTATTCGATACTATAGAGGTAGATTCCTTCATAACTCCGCTTTGACACTCGTCTATGTATACATTCCTCCATAACCCAGTTTTGACACTGGACTACTAGTACATTCCTCCTAACATTGACAATTATCTACACACATATCCTTCCCTTGCCCCTCTGACACTTGTCTGCAGGAACATTCCTCCCTAACCCGTCTTCAACACTAGTCTACATGTACAGTCCCCCCCTAATCCCGCTTTGATACACGTCCACGGGTTCATTCCTCCCCAGCCTCGCTTTGACAACCGTCTACAATTACGTTCCTACCTAACCTTGCTTGACAGTAAATTAACAGTCCATTCCTTCTCAACCATTGACAGTCGTTATACATACATTCCTCTCTTATCCCACTTCAACACTCGTCTACATGCACTTAGCGACTATTTCGCATGTGCACTGTGAGAGAATGGGAGTAGTTTTTTTTCTCGAGTGTCGATTCTGTCGTTCTATCCCTGTAGAAATAAAGGAACTGTTGTTTTCCATTCTGTCGTTCTGACGCTGAGGACGAATAAGACTTTTCATTCTATCGTTCTCGTGCTGTAGAAATAAACTGTTAATATCAATTCATTCACTGAAGGAAAAGAGACTTTCCACTATGTTTCTGTACAAATAAGAGACTTAATTTCCATTTTGTCGCTGCTAAAAAAGTGGAATAGACGATTTCCATTCCTTCAAACTGTCGCTGCAGAGAGATACTTTCTACCCTGTTGTTCTGTCGATGTAAAACCATCTTCACAGGTCCAAGTAATCCCCTAAATCCTCAAAGAGGGTATCCTAACATATCGATTGGTACACTGGCTGTAAAACAAGAGAATGCTTTCATTGTCACTTAAGAGAGATATGAGGCGCCGTTTGTCACTTTCTGATTTAATCTACTGATTTATAAATATCGGGTATTTAGCAGTCGGATATATAAATGTGCATAAAATGAGCGTGAAATAAATACCGACTTTAGTCAATTTTAAATCCTATATCAGCGAATAAAATCCGAGAAATATTTATAAATACCTATATTAGATTTCAAGATATATATATCTCTCGTTGTGTTATTTCTGGGATATAAATTCCTCCACAATATATATATATATTCCTGACAAACGATTTCTTATTTATATATCCGAGGTAACGTATCTTACTGATATATAAATATTTCAAAATGTGCTGTTGGGTATATATATATATCCAGTCTTCGTCTAACTCCGGATTTACAAATACTGTACTGAGAAAGTCTCATATATAGATATCCCATTTATAGTATGCTAATAGTATGCTGATGAGTATCAAAAACCGATGACGTCGTCGGTTTTGGTGCATGTTGGTTTAGATCATATTGTCTATTTCGTGTTTCAGGTGATAAAAGTCCTTGTGATCCGTGGGCAAGACATAATGAATACTAATAATAATAGCTTTCTATACATTCTGTGCTTCTGCGAATAACGCTGGTTAAAAGTAAGAAGTACCTGAATGAATTAGCCCGATAATATTCACAGATGACCCACAAATTAGCGTGTGTTTACAATACCGCACATGAGAATCTGCGGAATGATTGAGCGGTGTTTGCCGACCCTTGGTACACTTGAAGAGGCTTAGTGTGACATCATCATTTTTGCGGTAAACGTATCGCAACTCATTAGCATATTATAACTGGGATATCTATATATGAGACTTTCTCAGTTCAGTATTTGTAAATCCGGAGTTAGATGAAGATGGATATATATATACCCAACTACACATTTTTAAATATTTATATATCAGTAAGATACGTTACCTTGGATATATAAATAAGAAATCCTTTATCAGGAATATATATATATATGGTGGAGAAATTTATATCCCAGAAATAACACAACGAGAGATATATATATCTTGAAATCCAAAATAGGTATTTATAAATTTTTCTCGGATTTTATTCGCTGATATAGGATTTAAAATTGACTGAACTTGGTGTTTATTTCACGCTCATTTTTTGCAAATTTATATATCCGACTGCTAAATACCCGATATTTATAAATCAGTAGATTAAATCAGAAAGTGACAAACGGCGCCTCATAGAGAGAGACTGCTTCCAACCCTATCCCCTACCACCACCCTTTAACAACTAATTAGTCATGTGATCGGCACGGTGTGATAGAGAAGGGACTCTCCGTCGTGACTCCTTGTATGAAGTATGAACCGGATTCAGAAAAAATAATAGTTAAGATCATGGGCAATCTCAGTAAACTGGGATATAATATCACGGAATATATTTGACATCAGCGCTATTTTAATCCCTTGCGAATTTCAAACTACATTTGTTAGCCAATCAGGCGGCTACGTTGGTGAAACAACTACAAAATCACGCCCCCGGTAATTATACACATGAGCACGAGGACCAAATACTGTAAAACAGTAAAGCCCAACACACACAGCGAACATTTTGGTGTATTAGAACAAAAAGTCAAGTGTTTTGCCTGTTTTTGTTCCTGTTCTCGGCACACAGCGAACATTTCATCTCGAAACAAACCGCCAGCGCCACAAGTATACGTAGCCTCGGGTTCAATTCTTTGTCACATGAGCGCGGCTCGCCAGTTGATTGGTTAATATTTGGAAAATGTCTCGAGAAATGTTCGCAGTCACCGCACACAGACGACAAAAACTTGTTTCAGGGCAAAACATGTTCGCAATATCAAACAAGTTTAATTGATCTCACGAATATTTGTTCCGAACAGATGTTTTCACGGGGCGATGTAGGCCCGTAGGGACTAATGGTCCTGTCTTAAAGTTAGAAAAAAATTGAGCACCGGCTCTGTGTCTTGCTAACTCAGCAAAAGATAGAGTTCTTACACGACAAGAAAGAGGTCTGAAACTTCCTTCTTTAGAGTGTCCAGGTTTCTGTGTTTTTAATGTTCGCGTATAGTTGCAGGTTTGATATGTTTAAGTTACATTTTCATTTATCTAATTTTATGCGTGTTTTCGTTCATTTTCCAGTGGCACTACTTTCGTGCACAAAATATGTCGTCTGCTAAACCACAGATTTTGAGAGGCGCATGTTGAGTGATTTTGTGGGACTAATTCATTGTCATTAGAAAGCGTGTTTGGGCAGTAATTTAGTATTAAATAATACCAGTATAAGTGTAATTCATTGTACAAAACAATGGGATATTTCACTTTGCCTGTATTCATTTACATTTTCATGAAATATGTGTGTTGAGTTACAGTTTGGAATTTTCACCATTTAAGCTTACCCTTCAAGACCCTCTGCATTATCTTTTTATGGTAAGTTTCTAAAATCCAGTGGTGGTCAAATCATTTACGTAATAATTTCCCTGTATTCAGAAATGTTTTCTTTCCATTCTGCTTCTGAAATATTCATGGAATGTTGCAAGCATTTCCCCCTGATCTACAGAAAGAGCTCTGCATATCACAGACATGCTGTGTTTGAAAATGTAAGGTGACAGGGGAGATACCCAAATAGAACTGTAATATACTAGGGGTGTACTGGCAGTAGGAGGTGCATGTATATAATATGATGCCATGGGAGGATGCATCCCAGCATAGCTCCAGTTCATCTGACCATGAGGATTTTACATTGTATCTCAATACTCATTTTTACCCCTCTGCCAATTTTGGTCATGGGATATTGTCGTCTTATACGTCCGTCTGTCCGTACGTCAGTACGTGAGCGAGATATCCGGAAAACGGTTCCACTGAAGAATTCCCAATTTGGTATGCTTATTTACCTAGTCAAGGACCAGAAGCCTATTGAATTGGGACCTGATTGGGTGGAAACGTTGGCGGCCATCTTTAATTTTATGCAAAATGGATAATGATCCATATCTCGGAAACCATTCAACTGTTAAATACGAAAGTTGATATACATCATCGATACATCAAGCAACTTTCAATGAATTACCAAACCGGCTTTTCTGATTAGCTGGAAATCCTGGAGGCCATCTTTAATTTATGCAAAATCGATAATGATACATATCTGTTACCATTCAATTGTTTTTTATGGAAGTTGGTATACATCATCGATGCATACAGATAATTTAAATTGGGACCTGATTGACCGAAAACCTTGGCGGCCATCTTTAATTTATGCAAAAACTTTAATGATATATATCTCTGATATCATTTAAGTGTTCTATATACCAAACTTGGTATACAGCATCGATGTATCAAGAGACTTGCAATGAATAACCACATCAGTTCCTCTGAGTGGGGAGAAGGATGGGTGGCCATCTTAAATTTATGCAAAATCATTAATGATCTCGTTCTCTAATACCGTTCAAGTGCTCGATGTAAAATTTGGTATACATCATCGATGCATCAAGAGACTTACGACAAATGACAGTTCTGGTTTCTCTGATTGGGCGGAAACCTTGGTGGCCATCTTTAATTTATGCAAAATCTTTAATGATGTATATCTCTGATACCATTTCAGTGTTCTATACGAAACTTGGTATACAGCATCAGTGTATCAAGAGACTTTCAATTAATAACCACATCAGTTCCTCTGAGTGGCGGAAGGATGAGCGGCCATCTTTAATTTATGCGAAATCATTAATGATCTCTATCTCTGATACCGTTCAAATGCTCGATGTAAAATTTGGTATACATCATTGATGCATCAAGAAACTTATGTAATGAATACCGGTTTCTCTGATTGGACGGAAACCTTGGGGGTCATTCCTAATTGCAAAATTTTTGATAATCTATATCTCTCTGACTTGACTGCTTGGTGTTCCTGACATCTTGGTTCAAATTGAATACATTATGAATGTACCCAGAGCCGAGGGGTTTTCAGATGCGCAGCTTCGTATTGTTATTTACTGCTGAAGGATATGCTTTCTATTATCTGAAAAAAGTGAATTTTTTTACAAATATTGGTAACATGCAGTGAAGACATTATTTTATCATTTCATCAGGTTCGTTTCATAATAAATGTCTGTCCCAGCGGTCACAAGTTATTTTTTTTAATATATATATGTGTGCAATTACACTAATGCACTAGAGATCCTTGTTGAGAGGAATGTGTGAGACTACAAGTATGGCTCTTCGCCATGGGATGGAACATCAAAGAGTTAGTAGAATTATTCCAACAGCCTATTTTACATTTAAATAGCCCCGTTTCAGTGCCTAAGGCTCTAGTTCTGTTTTGGGGCTCCGCACTCAGCCGACAAAAACAGCCCAGAACACTGTTGTTCTGCAAAACAAAATGTTTGCTGTGTGCGTTGGGCTACGGTATGGTAATTATGGGGAAACAGTAGTAAGGCATCATTTCCAGACTGTGTGCGTGGTAAACGTAAACCTCAAAGGGCTTAGTCTCGCCGAAAAGTCTGGCTTTGTTAGAAATATCAAAAGATCGTGCCGTGCGAAGGTGTTAATATCTGTGAACTAAACGCCAATCATTGTCAAATTGGAAAAGCAGAATTTGTTGTGATTGGCTTATTATGGCATCTCGTAGAATATATCGGCGAACATTTCGCATAAAGTTTTCACAGCTTCACATCTAGTGGTATTCCCCTGATTTACTCTTTTGCAAGCCGTTTGGTAATTATTCCTTTATTTTTATATCAAAAATAAATGTGCGCCGTTCTGGTATTTATTAGGGTTTTTTTTATATAAAAAATAAGTCTTTTTTATATGAAAAAAATCCTTTTCTGATATAAAAAAATAAAAGTTTATTCTCGATATCAAAAATAAACGAGTAAATGTACTCAAGGTTTGGCATATAGTATATAAGTGCGTTTTGGGATTTATCGATTTATTTTTGAAATAAAAAATGTATGTTTGATATAAAAAAAGAGAATTTTATTTTTATATTATTTTTTTATAACAAAAATAACTGAATAAATAACAAAACGGCTTGCCATAATTTACCATGTTGATTTACCTAGCTTGGATCCTGGGTTCATCTTTCGGGGAACTTTATGAACGTTCTTCAATGGAATACGTATTGATCAGTACAATCCTACTACACAAGGATTGACTTGAGGCGGATCTACCGTGCATCTTCGAATGTCCTGGTGATTAGTGTCCCTTCTAATATCATTTTCTATTGTAACCAAGGACGGAAACTTTTTTCGAATGTGGAAAAAAAATGTCCTAGTTGAGTTCGAAGATCGGAGCCGGACATTTATAGCCACCTGACATTCGTAGCCTATACAGTTTTTTTGGAACTTTGGAAAGATTGTTGAAAATGGCGAACAATCAACGTATACGCGGTGAAAGCTACGGTGTAAAACTAGTGGGCGAAGGATCGATATGCATATAATACTGTGAAAATATTCCTGCCATGCCAAGACAAATTTCCGCCGCTGCGATATATAGTGGTTTAAAACATGGTTTCATTTGCCATTTTCAATTTTCCATATTTCAGTAGAAATGTGAAGTGGGTGGCTAGAAAGGATATAAAAATGAACGTATATGTATAATAGAACAGCTGAAGTGAGAGAAAAACGGACAAGTTTGAAAAAGAAGACCCGAAAAACGAGAAAAATATTCAAATACCACAACCTCAAACCTTCTGATGCATCTTTCTAATATTTTCGTCAGACAGAAGGTATGGAGCAATAGAGATATAAACATGGTCCCATAATGAATTCCTTAATGATGTATATCTCTGATACCATTTCAGTGTTCTATACGAAACTTGGTATACAGCATCAATGTATCAAGAGACTTTCAATTAATAACCACATCAGTTCCTCTGAGTGGCGGGAAGGATGAGCGGCCATCTTTAATTTATGCGAAATCATTAATGATCTCTATCTCTGATACCGTTCAAATGCTCGATGTAAAATTTGGTATACATCATTGATGCATCAAGAAACTTATGTAATGAATACCGGTTTCTCTGATTGGACGGAAACCTTGGGGGTCATTCCTAATTGCAAAATTTTTGATAATCTATATCTCTCTGACTTGACTGCTTGGTGTTCCTGACATCTTGGTTCAAATTGAATACATTATGAATGTACCCAGAGCCGAGGGGTTTTCAGATGCGCAGCTTCGTATTGTTATTTACTGCTGAAGGATATGCTTTCTATTATCTGAAAAAAGTGATTTTTTTTACAAATATTGGTAACATGCAGTGAAGACATTATTTTATCATTTCATCAGGTTCGTTTCATAATAAATGTCTGTCCCAGCGGTCACAAGTTATTTTTTTTAATATATATATGTGTGCAATTACACTAATGCACTAGAGATCCTTGTTGAGAGGAATGTGTGAGACTACAAGTATGGCTCTTCGCCATGGGATGGAACATCAAAGAGTTAGTAGAATTATTCCAACAGCCTATTTTACATTTAAATAGCCCCGTTTCAGTGCCTAAGGCTCTAGTTCTGTTTTGGGGCTCCGCACTCAGCCGACAAAAACAGCCCAGAACACTGTTGTTCTGCAAAACAAAATGTTTGCTGTGTGCGTTGGGCTACGGTATGGTAATTATGGGGAAACAGTAGTAAGGCATCATTTCCAGACTGTGTGCGTGGTAAACGTAAACCTCAAAGGGCTTAGTCTCGCCGAAAAGTCTGGCTTTGTTAGAAATATCAAAAGATCGTGCCGTGCGAAGGTGTTAATATCTGTGAACTAAACGCCAATCATTGTCAAATTGGAAAAGCAGAATTTGTTGTGATTGGCTTATTATGGCATCTCGTAGAATATATCGGCGAACATTTCGCATAAAGTTTTCACAGCTTCACATCTAGTGGTATTCCCCTGATTTACTCTTTTGCAAGCCGTTTGGTAATTATTCCTTTATTTTTATATCAAAAATAAATGTGCGCCGTTCTGGTATTTATTAGGGTTTTTTTTATATAAAAAATAAGTCTTTTTTATATGAAAAAAATCCTTTTCTGATATAAAAAAATAAAAGTTTATTCTCGATATCAAAAATAAACGAGTAAATGTACTCAAGGTTTGGCATATAGTATATAAGTGCGTTTTGGGATTTATCGATTTATTTTTGAAATAAAAAATGTATGTTTGATATAAAAAAAGAGAATTTTATTTTTATATTATTTTTTTATAACAAAAATAACTGAATAAATAACAAAACGGCTTGCCATAATTTACCATGTTGATTTACCTAGCTTGGATCCTGGGTTCATCTTTCGGGGAACTTTATGAACGTTCTTCAATGGAATACGTATTGATCAGTACAATCCTACTACACAAGGATTGACTTGAGGCGGATCTACCGTGCATCTTCGAATGTCCTGGTGATTAGTGTCCCTTCTAATATCATTTTCTATTGTAACCAAGGACGGAAACTTTTTTCGAATGTGGAAAAAAAATGTCCTAGTTGAGTTCGAAGATCGGAGCCGGACATTTATAGCCACCTGACATTCGTAGCCTATACAGTTTTTTTGGAACTTTGGAAAGATTGTTGAAAATGGCGAACAATCAACGTATACGCGGTGAAAGCTACGGTGTAAAACTAGTGGGCGAAGGATCGATATGCATATAATACTGTGAAAATATTCCTGCCATGCCAAGACAAATTTCCGCCGCTGCGATATATAGTGGTTTAAAACATGGTTTCATTTGCCATTTTCAATTTTCCATATTTCAGTAGAAATGTGAAGTGGGTGGCTAGAAAGGATATAAAAATGAACGTATATGTATAATAGAACAGCTGAAGTGAGAGAAAAACGGACAAGTTTGAAAAAGAAGACCCGAAAAACGAGAAAAATATTCAAATACCACAACCTCAAACCTTCTGATGCATCTTTCTAATATTTTCGTCAGACAGAAGGTATGGAGCAATAGAGATATAAACATGGTCCCATAATGAATTCCTTAAAACTCCGTTTCACCAAATAAAATTAATTTTATCAAGTGATATCCAGAAAACGCAAAAATGTCTTCTCAATGTTTTGTTAAAAAACTTCCGACGTTCCATTGAAGGTTCAATTTGATATTACAACTGAACTCTAATTTTAGTATATCATCGTATAGATTTTCCGACCACTCCCATGGAATAATTTCTACTTCAGTATCAAACCCTGGGATCATTCCTTCCCACGATTTGATCCTCGGCTACAGTAGTGCGTATCGTAGATACAATTTTTGTTACCATATATAGTAAAGCCAAAAATTATTTTCTGCAAAAAAAAAATCTGTTTCGTCAGGACGAAGCACAGAATTTTATATCAAAATACCCAAGTTCTTTATACTGTTAATGCTCCGAGTCAAAATTGATGTATTAACAGCGTCGACTGACGTTTGAAATTAGGCTTTTGCCTTTTTGGGGCTTTTTCCCGTATTCAATTTAGCATGCATGGATATTTTAATACATCTAAAGTACGACACCTTGACCCAAAACGAATCTAATGTTTTCAAAATCACAGTATCTGCCGTAATATAGACGAATAATTATTTTGGATCAATTTGTCATATTATAGATATAAAAATCCATGCTGAAATGTATATGAAAAACCGAAAAACTGTCGGAAGCTACATTTCCAATGTCCTTTGACGCGCTGTTTTACGTCACTTTTAACTGTGAGAGTTTTTATTTTGTCCGCACTAAACAGAGATTTTTAAAAACATTTTGGCTTCACATGATACCGTTAACATATACATGCATGTGTGTGAGGTTTTCCTGTGTAACTGTAAGTAGGCATTGAAATGATGTCATCAGTCGTGTCTGTTTGACTTTGTGACCATACATTATGTATTATGTCATGGTGCCAAGGTCAAAAGTTGTAAGCATTTCTTCAATGTGTTGATTTATATTTCATTACTGTTCTCATAATAGAAGATGGAGACTGTGTGTCGGAGTTGAATTTTTCAGATTGTTTAAAGAACTGGGAGATAATATTCATAATTTTCCCTCATAACCTTACCATGGCCACTTTTGCTCATCTTAGTGATTAACACATAC
Organism: Hanleya hanleyi; assembly: GCA_036873755.1. NCBI lineage: Eukaryota > Metazoa > Mollusca > Polyplacophora > Lepidopleurida > Hanleyidae > Hanleya > Hanleya hanleyi. The sequence continues at coordinate 8,762 of JAVTVY010055650.1, read as the reverse complement.
TAAAGTGTTCTCTAAGGGATGAAAAATGTATATTTATATATTTTGTGTATCATTCTGCTTCATAAATTCAATATCAGAAGTATTCACCTCCTAGACGAAATTGAGAAAAACCTGGAAAATATTACATCATTTCAGCTTCAAACATGGGTGCCGTCTGACAGACTGGTCACAATTTCAGACACCTTTGATTCTTCCGTAAATTAATTGATGACAAGTTATATGCTCTCTTATATCATATCGTACTTGATTTGTGGAGAACGTAATGTTGCTTTCATTTGTTAATGTATAAACAGTTTATTTAAAAATCACCTGCTTCTTATAGCTTTCAGAGCAAGCATTTCACATATTTATATATTTCTGATTTAGATAATACCCTGCAGAACCTCCTATATGAGTCATGATTCCGGTTTAACATACAAGTCTATAGTTCGGCTTTGATATGTTTATGACAAAAAGCATGAGATAATCATGGGCTGTCACTCTGTTAAGCGTCGACCATATATCCTTAATATTGCACGTATTGTATACGATTTCTTTATCTGTAATCCGCACATTACCTCGAACTTACCTGTAATTCACCTGTGACATGCCCTACTTCCCATATATGGACTCACCTGGTGACGTAGTACAGGTAAAACTAGGTCAAAGTCACGTGACAAGTGGAACACCTTTGTAATGTGTCAACCGTTGACACACAAATCACCGAGCAGGAAGGGCTTTGAAATAACCAAAACATGGCCGCCGCTGTGGAGGGAGAGAATTTCACTTTCAATTTATTAGGTTAGAACTGTTAATAAGGACAGAAACGAGGTAAGCTTGATATATTTAACCCGCTTACCGCGGCCAAAACGGTCGATGAGCGGACAAATATGGCCTCCGTTTGTATTTCTGTGGCTACCTGGACGATTGTTGTTGTAACGATCCTATCCCTGCAAGCAGACATCACAGGTGTAGGGAAGGCCGAGGCACAGGTCCCGATATTTACACCTCCGCCAGGCGAAGGTTATCCTCGACCGACCATCATTAATGGGATAATATACAACTTATTCCACATCCCGCCCCGATGCCGAGATCCCAGAGTGTACACATATCCCACAGGGGGTATAATCGTGGATCGAAGAGCCTTGATCAAGGCTGAAAACCCTCATAAGATCCAGGGGAACATTGAGATATCACCAACGGGTTGTCTCTATATTGAGCCGGGGACAATTCTCCACTTCGCTCCGGGATACGGTCTCCGCGTGAATGGAACATTAATTGCCTGGGTGAGTTATTCTGCTTAATAATTTTATTCGAATATTTATATTTGCGATGACAAGTGGTGAGTGTGGTATGTACTTGAAATTTAGAGACCACTTGGAATAGAATAGTACTTCATTGCTTCTTGAATTGGAAAAAAACAATACCGTATATGTTCTTGCTCTATATAGTGATTATATCAGTATACATGATCTTGAATTATTGAAACATTTATATGTGAGTGGATGTCAAACCATGGACAGAGGATGTAAGATATTAACTTTAGAATACTAATGACAGGTAATGCTTACATCCACTCTACTTCGTAGCTATAGCACTGGCATTATTCATTTAACACTGGTCACGGTTATATTCATCAAAGCATTCCCCGAAAACACTTGAGAATTGAATTGATTTTATTTTATTTTATTTTATTTTATTCTCTTAATCTTTTCTCAAAGACATACATCACATTCCAATACTGAATTACTGAATGGCGCAGTTGCACATTAATGACAGAATATTGAAGAGTCTCCGGTCTGCTCACGGACCAGTGCAGCTGAACAGCTATACTGGGCCTAATTTCACTTTCCCCTATCTTTTAACTCTGCAGACTATCCTAAGCTGGTGATAGTTGGAATAATTGTTTACATATGTATGTTCTATTTTTCCCCCGATTTCAAGCATAATGGCACTTTCTTTTAATACTGGGAAAATATAGTACATATGTATAAAATTATGCCAGCTATCATTAGTTCAGAAGTCTCCTGAGTTAAGAGATAGAAGAAAGTGAAATTATACAACGCAGTAGCTGATCAGCTGAAGTCACTGGTCCGTGAACAGACAGGTTCTTCGTTGTTCTCTCAATAATTTGCAGCTGAGCCATTATTAATGTGCAACTGGGCCGTTATTGAAACACATACATTTGAGTGAAGGTCAAACAATGGACAAAGGCTAACTTTAGGATAATAAATTCTTTAATGGACGACGGCTGAATAATAAATGACGGACCAGACGCTTGTATATCAATATATCTCGAGATATCAACAAAAGTTTGCCAGCGCTGGTAGAAGTTAATTTGATATAATATTTGATTTACTGAAACTTTTTGCTGTTCCAAAATCTTAAAATGTGTTGACATTTTGGACTGGTAAGAAAAAAATGTTGACTTTCTATTTTGACAACATACAGGGTAGTCCGGATGAGAGAATCACTTTCACTAAGGACCCGGACATCAGTTCTGACTCGTCCGCTCCATGGCCTGACAAAGCTCGTCTGGTGGACGGTAACACCACACTGGACGGTCGACTGGAACTGATGTATCACGGAAAATGGAGAGGAATCTGCAGTAATTATGTCAAGTATGTATATATTCATACTCGGTTCTATTATAGACTACCATAAACTATCGGTTGTCGAAAACTGAGACGGATATGTGTGGGGGAGATATATATATGTGGAGGTATTGAAAACGGTACAGCTATTCGCCATCTGAGGATATTTGCATGAACACTCACAATTAAAGTGTGGATAAGATTTATTGGGAGATCGTGTTTTTGTTACCAATATCATTGCAATCTGCTGATAACAGTTTGGAGGTCAGTCTTACGGTTTTTCCGAATGTAAGCCAGGAACATCATTTATTTTTTGTTATGTTGAGTGTTAAAAGTATGGAAAATTAATGAAAATAAATCAACACTTCTTAATTTTAAAAGCCCAAACTGAACAACTTTGGCCGTTGATGTTCAAAGATACCCGTAGCGCATCTTCTTTTAAATATTTTAAACTTATTTTAAGAGACAATTATTGCAACCTACTGCTACCGGTACTGTTTGGCTTTTATCATTCACAACTTAATGTAAGATATCTGAACAAATTGTGGATATCGATCGTTATGGAGTGAGTTGACCGACATAAGACATTTATTTGACGTCTGCGTCGGAGTAATACAAAAACGCCAACCCAGAGCTAATATTACTGACGAAGTATGCTGATAACGGAATAAAACAATATTAGACAGGCTTTGCCTTGAACAGTTTACAATATGAAGTAGGTATAAGTAACATAAAAGACTGGTTAAACTATGTAATACATGTATCCGGTTAAAACAAGTATGTACACTGATGTGTGTAGAATTTTTACATGGTTTGATAAAGATGAAATAATGTAGATTGACAAGTACGTAATTGTGTTTAGATGGATGATTAAGGTCGCGTGGATTTAAAACAACAAGCTTAGCATTTATAAAATTATTTACACATGAATGATATAACTGTAGGTCTTTAAGATAACTTTTTGCATGAGATATTTGAAATAGTTGATTAAAACATATGCAGGTAGTGGATATTCAAAATTATATAGATGGTTCAATAAAGATGAAATAATTTAGATTGGCAATTATTAAATTATATAAGTGTATATGGGTAAGGATTCAACAAGGTATGCTGTCACGGTTGCAAATCAAACAGTTAAAATTGGCATTTATAAAAATCCTGCATGCTCAAATGAATCGCTATTCATAAGCATTTATTTAAGATATGAATAGGTGATTAAAAATAAATATATATATAGATAATTTTAATAATTTTTTTTATACTTTTACTTGATCATATACAGTACATGTTTTGATAAAGATATAATTATTCACAATTATAAAATTAAGTTAAATACATGTAAATGGATCACATGGATTTCAGGAGAAATCATGAGAAATAGGTAACGAGGTTATAGGTTATCACCAAAACTAACGTTGTTACCACCAGAAAAAGGTGACGAGGTTAGACTATCACCAAAACTAACGTTGTTACCACCAGAAAAAGGTGACGAGGTTAGGTTATCACCAAACTAACGTTGTTACCACCAGAAAAATGGTGACGAGGTTATAGGTTATCACCAAAACTAACGTTGTTACCACCAGAAAAAGGTGACGAGGTTAGACTATCACCAAAACTAACGTTGTTACCACCAGAAAAAGGTGACGAGGTTAGGTTATCACCAAACTAACGTTGTTACCACCAGAAAAATGGTGACGAGGTTATAGGTTATCACCAAAACTAACGTTGTTACCACCAGAAAAAGGTGATGAGGTTATAGGTTATCACCAAAACTAACGTTGTTACCACCAGAAAGAGGTGAAGAGGTTAGGTTATCGCCAAAACTAACGTTGTCACCACCAGAAAAATGGTGACGAGGTTATAGGTTATCACCAAAACTAACGTTGTTACCACCAGAAAAAGGTGACGGGGTTATAGGTTATTACCAAAACTAGCGTTGTTACCATCAGAAAAAGGTGACGAGGCTAGGTTATCACCAAAACTAACGTTGTTACCACCAGAAAAAGGTGACGAGGTTATAGGTTATTACCAAAACTAGCGTTGTTACCATCAGAAAAAGGTGACGACGTTAGGTTATCACCAAAACTAACGTTGTTACCACCAGAAAAAGGTGACGACGTTAGGCTATCACCAAAACTAACGTTGTTACCACCAGAAAAATTGTGACGAGGTTATCACCAAAACTAACGTTGTTACCACCAGAAATAGGTAACAAGTTTATAGGTTATCACCAAAACTAACGTTACCACCAGAAAAAGGTGACGAGATTAGGTTATCACCAAAACTAACATTGTTACCACCAGAAAAAGGTGACGACGTTAGGTTATCACCAAAACTAACGTTGTTACCACCAGAAAAAAGGTAACGACGTTAGGCTATCACCAAAACTAACGCTGTTACCACCAGAAAAATGGTGACGAGGTTATCACCAAAACTAACGTTAGCACCAGAAATAGGTAACAAGTTTATACGTTATCACCAAAACTAACGTTGTTACCACCAGAAAAAGGTGACGAGGTTAGGTTATCACCAAATCTAACATTGTTACCACCAGAAAAAGATGACGACGTTAGGTTATCACCAAAACTAACGTTGTTACCACCAGAAAAAGGTGACGACGTTAGGCTATCACCAAAACTAACGTTGTTACCACCAGACAAATGGTGACGAGGTTATCACCAAAACTAACGTTACCACCAGAAATAGGTAACAAGTTTATAGGTTATCACCAAAACTAATATTTACCATAAAACTATAAACTACAAGCTGCTAGTGTCATGCGGAAAAGGTATTTCGGTCATTGGCACTGAAATTCTTTATAGACGGCGGCTATCTACTGAATGTCGTATCGGACGTCTGTATTAACAAGAGTTCTTATATCGTCATATCGTACTTCGGGCCAGTCTGTATCAACACACCTGTCATTATAAATTACTATGTCTATATACTGAAGTGGATAAGACATATTCACAAGATTTATTGCATGGTAGCCTATTCAACATCTGCTAGTACATGTACAATTGTATATATACAACAGCAATTAAACTGGTATAGTCCATACGTATAGAATTCCACATAAACGCTTGCGTATTTTCGTGAAGTGATATTTTGTTCCTAAATATTTGTGTATCGAAGTCATATATCATTCTCGTCTCGCGAGACTCCCTACTGCGAGAAAGAGTCTCACGCGTAAATGGGAGCCATCCCCCCAAAATTTGGGGGGTGAGTAGGCGGCGTATGATTATCTGGCTTGTCACTGACCTGCTGACTCCGCCGAGTTAGAAGCGAATTGCTAAACATAACGTGGGCTATATAATTGGGAAATGACTCTTTCCGTTTCGGAGCATATCAATCGCGAACAAATTATTGTCGGTATGTATACTTGGCCGTGAAAGCGAGTTATCTAATACAGGAAGTAGTTCGCGGGTAGACACGGCTCGCTTTGAGAATGATGTCATGCTGCCTCGCTTTGAGATTAGAGATTCAAAAATGTCACCAGTTTACATGAGAGTCGCTTTGGTCTCCCGCGGGTAGACACGGCTCTCTTTGAGAATGAGTCATATATAAGTAGAGGCACACTGGCCACATTGGATTTCAGATGAGAGCTCAAAACGAAGGGACTATTCCTGTATAGTATCAAATAATATCCGTCATAATAAGTTCATTTCGGCGGAAGAGAATACTAGAACACCAGACAGCATCAAGTCCGAGACACATTGGACATTTTTGGAGTTGATCTAGGCCACACCGCGACAGTCCAACACTAGAAATAAATAGTGCATGTTGCACGGGTGAAGAGTTTTTTAGCTTGTAAATTAACATTTACGTAAGGGTTGTATTACAAGTATTGAAACTATGAAATAACGAAAAGTTAAGTTCTTTTGAATAGTCTGTTCTGGGAATAGGACAAAGCCTCACGACCGCCTACATGTCTAGAGCGTAGCGACGTGCAGGCGACAGCCCTCCACGTCGTGCCCTGGAAAGTTAGCCGGGCTTGAAATGTATTCCTTTTCAGAAAAAGGAACATGGAGCCGTTCTAAAGATCGCTCAATGCCGTATTGAAGGAAAATTTTATATATACTTCAGGCACGGCGGAGCCGGGGGGGCTACGGGGGCTGAAGCCCCCCCAGTAATTTAGTCAACTTTTCTAAAATTCATATGATTTCAACGCAAAAATACTCCAACGAATACGTATTTTCGAAATGAATGGTAAAATGAATTGTCTGCGTCGCATATCTATATCGCATAACTAAAACTATTTACAACTGTCTAGCATTAGTGAGCCAACCAAAGCTCTAGATTATTTTTTTACCGGTATTGTTTAGTAATTTTTAGGGTCACAAGAGGTTAATAGTGTTATACCATTTAACAGATGGTAGAGATAGAGGATTAAATCCTCACACCATGCATGTATGCCACCAATTACTAAGACGAAATGCCGCTAAAAACATGACTCCTGTGTCCTGAACGTTTCGTGATATCAGCAAAGATAAAATACTGTTATTTGATTGTTCAGTCTTGCATTCATCAAAATCAGAAAGAAAATGGACTAGAATAGAAAAGACTTATTCACATTGATTTAGAAGTTGGGTTCGTAAAATGATGAACTAGTACACGCTATAATAGCCAGTCAATAATGGTCCGTGTAACCTTGCACAGTTCAATTTTCGTTTTTCGTTTTTGGTTTCCCAAAATAAAAAATTGAAATTTGACCGTCAATTTTCAATTTTCGTTCTTTGTTTCTGTAATCTCAAAATCAAAAATTGAAATTTGACCGTCATTTTTCAATTTTTTGATTCTGGGATTACAAAAACAAAAAACGAAAATTAATATTTGACAGTCAATTTTCAATTTTCGTTTTTCCTTTTGCTACACGCAAAAATGAAAATCAAATATTGAAAATTGCCTCGACTTGTCCGTTTTTCGTTTTTTGATTTTAACTTTGACGTATCAATGTTAAGTTCGCACGTGGACGGGTTATGATGTCACTTCGGGTACGACGAGTAGAATAGAAAACGCAAATTGTGTCATACAAGCGGTGTGGGGCGTGAGAGGCATGACCCACTAGGCCATCCTCGGGAGCCAGTGTATTGATCGATTTGTAAGGGTATATATACATTGCCTTGGTTAGTTGCCCACGGTAGTTCTGGATAAAACAAAGATCAAGGGGTCTCCTCTAAATCAAACCAATTATTGAACAGGCTCATCTAGCTCATTACGCCAATCCACTAGCTGCACGGTTTGAGATGTGACATCGCTGGCATAACTTTGATGTCGGGCTGAAATCGTCATCGAGAGTCAAACTAAGAACCGCCGGCTTGGGATACCGACATGCTAATTCAAAATAACCTCGAGGATGAAATGTTCGAGATTGAGGCAACGACTCAAAAACTCACTCGAATCACCAATAATGTCCAGGTAATGCGAGGATTCACGATTTACCTGGACTTGTGAAGATGCACCAGATTCAATTTTCATTTTTCTTCGAAAACGTAAAACGAAAATTGAAAATTGACGGTCAAATTTCAATTTTTGATTTTGGGAAACCAAAAACAATAAAAAACGAAAATTGAATTGTGCAAGGTTACACGGACCAATAATGACTGCATGACTGCACTCCAAAAATCGACCAAATACTCGCCTTCGAATCTCGTTGTTGATGACTTCCTTCGTTACATGTATATCTACCAAGTTGTACGTATTCCATCACCTTGGTTGATATAGTGAATGAATTCGTCAATAACGAGAATCGGTTCCTCCCTATGGACATACAGGAGAGCATGCAGTGGACCGAGGTAAGTTTTCACCCCACGTACCTGTAGCGCAGAAGTTGAAAGTTCGCTGACGGCCGTCAAAAGGCTCCACAACAAGTAGAAAAAATCCCTCTGCCATTGACATGATCGAAGCTTAATGAATCTTTGGATTGAATATATTTGCATTGATATATATTTAAATTATTTATACTTCCGAACATCATTTTGCTTGACGATGCCGGAATATATAAAAAAATGTTGGGAAAACAGGCAACACAAATAGAGTTTGCACGGGCGAGGATTTCTTGTTTTATTGCCCGGAAATACGCTAGAATACCTCTCCGGCCATCTAAGACCCCTGGAGCTTCCGGGGCCTAGGCGGCCCCTGGACCCTCGCCTAATTGTGCTGTGATAGTAGCCCCCCCCCAATCATGAA
>JAVTVY010055649.1:0-29214 GCA_036873755.1 Hanleya hanleyi | reverse complement strand
ATAATGGTATATGACAGTCAATGGTTGAAAGTCATATTAAGATAAAACAGAGCCACAACTTTCCCCCTACCCCATTCATATTTTGACAGTTTTTGCGACGCCATTTTGTCAGGCTGGACCGCTATGTCAAATTTGAATATATTTGACTGAAAAATTTGCATTCAGTACTAATATTGTTTACTATTATGTTGAACACAATTCAAAACAATGATATTCACACCCAACACAGGATTGGAATTATGAAACCAGCACAGGAGCTTGGGCTAGAAGGGGGAGGGGGGGAAGGGGTGGATAACTCTTGGCATGACAGGGGAATATCTGTTACATTGTGTATAGTATTGCCATCTCCAATGCTGGTTTTATGGGAAGGGGTGGGGGGTGGGGGTGGGTGGGGGGTAGGGCTGTTTTAATGGTCCCAGAGGAATTATTCTGTGACACTAAAGCTTCTGGGAAATTCCTGGGACAATTGGCACCCCCTCCCGATAAAACACCAACATTGATGTTGGCAATTCTACACATCTTGTAACAGATATTTTCTGGCCATGCTAAGAGTTACCCCTCCCCCTTTCTAGTCCAAGCCCCTGTGCTGGTTCAATAATTTCAGTCCTGTCTTGGGTGTGAATAGCATTGTTTTGAATTGTGTTCAACTTGATAGTAAACAATAGTACCTGAGATACAACACATATCACTAATCGTTAGATTCTTGGTATGTGCTTTAGAATAGGTTAACCAGAAGACTATTCTGTGAAGTCATGTGGCGCAGTCAGTATGTCGGGACCTCTTCCCACTTCCCTTATATGTGTTGTAATTCTGGATGGAAAATTTCGAGTCAGATATGCAAATTTAATGGTACCTGAGAAAATGCCTGTTCTGTCATATAGGTAGTAGTCTATAGAAGAGCCAAGGCATCTGAAATTAAACAGTAGGCTGGTTTATTATATGCCAAACAGCAACCGTGTTTTGAGAGAACCCCCATAGAACTATATATTTTCTGAAAGAGTAGGCTCTTGCCATGAAGCTGAGACAGATGTAAACATACCTGACCGAAATCAGGGTCCCCATAACCCCTACTGAACATGCCCCAAACTTCAGGAAAATCCTCTAAATTTGGCCCAAAATAGGTCATATTCTCTCCCCATCACAGAAAAAACTTGACAATCGATTGCTTTGGAACTCACCGACACTGTGCCCAGTCGAAGGATCAACAAAAATTGGCAAAGAAAATCGGGGTTGTCCACGCGGATTTCAAGCTCATTTCCCCACTGCAAAATATACCATGTGCTCGCAAGCAGAAAAAAGCCCCAATTTACAGCCACACTTTCGTACTTCCATCTTCATAGAGAAGCATTGGCCAATCTAACTGGCAAAATACCATGTATTGATTTGAAGCAAATCAACCAGTCAACTGAATGATATTACAAATATTAATAAACAATAAGCCAATAAAAATTCTCATGGGGTCAAACCTGGTGGAATATTAACTTCAAAGATTTTGATGGGGACCAAAAATCCGCAACTGTGGACTGAGCCCTTTAAGTGAAGGGTACTTTTTGTGGATTTATTTTTATCTATTCACTTCAATTTATGGGTCTGTACAAGTATAATGGTATATGACAGTCAATGGTTGAAAGTCATATTAAGATAAAACAGAGCCACAACTTTCCCCTACCCCATTCATATTTTGACAGTTTTTGCGACGCCATTTTGTCAGGCTGGACCGCTATGACAAATTTGAATATATTTGACTGAAAATTTTGCATTCAGTACTAATATTGTTTACTATTATGTTGAACACAATTCAAAACAATGATATTCACACCCAACACAGGACTGGAATTATGAAACCAGCACAGGAGCTTGGGCTAGAAGAGGGGGAGGGGTGGATAACTCTTAGCATGACAGGGGAATATCTGTTACATTGTGTATAGTATTGCCATCTCCAATGCTGGTTTTATGGGACGGGGTGGGGGTCGGGGTGGGGTTGGGGGGTAGGGCTGTTTTAATGGTCCCAGAGGAATTATTCTGTGACACTAAAGCTTCTGGGAAATTCCTGGGACAATTGGCACCCCCCTCCCGATAAAACACCAACATTGATGTTGGCAATTCTACACATCTTGTAACAGATATTTTCTGGCCATGCTAAGAGTTACCCCTCCCCCTTTCTAGTCCAAGCCCCTGTGCTGGTTCAATAATTTCAGTCCTGTCTTGGGTGTGAATAGCATTGTTTTGAATTGTGTTCAACTTGATAGTAAACAATAGTAGTTCTGGATGGAAAATTTCGAGTCAGATATGCAAATTTAATGTTACCTGAGAAAATGCCTGTTCTGTCATATACGTAGTAGTCTATAGAAGAGCCAAGGCATCTGAAATTAAACAGTAGGCTGGTTTATTATACGCCAAACAGCAACCGTGTTTTGAGAGAACCCCCATAGAACTATATATTTTCTGAAAGAGTAGGCTCTTGCCATGAAGCTGAGACAGATGTAAACATACCTGACCGAAATCAGGGTCCCCATAACCCCTACTGAACATGCCCCAAACTTCAGGAAAATCCTCTAAATTTGGCCCAAAATAGGTCATATTCTCTCCCCATCACAGAAAAACTTGACAATCGATTGCTTTGAAACTCACCGACACTGTGCCCAGTCGAAGGATCAACAAAAATTGGCAAAGAAAATCGGGGGTTGTCCACGCGGATTTCAAGCTCATTTCCGCACTGCAAAATATACCATGTGCTCGCAAGCAGAAAAAAGCCCCAATTTACAGCCACACTTTCGTACTTCCATCTTCATAGAGAAGCATTGGCCAATCTAACTGGCAAAATACCATGTATTGATTTGAAGCAAATCAACCAGTCAACTGAATGATATTACAAATATTAATAAACAAAAAGCCAATAAAAATTCTCATGGGGTCAAACCTGGTGGAATATTAACTTCAAAGATTTTGAGGGGGACCAAAAATCCGCAACTGTGGACTGAGCCCTTTAAGTGAAGGGTACTTTTTGTGGATTTATTTTTATCTATTCACTTCAATTTATGGGTCTGTACAAGTATAATGGTATATGACAGTCAATGGTTGAAAGTCATATTAAGATAAAACAGAGCCACAACTTTCCCCCTACCCCATTCATATTTTGACAGTTTTTGCGACGCCATTTTGTCAGGCTGGACCGCTATGACAAATTTGAATATATTTGACTGAAAATTTTGCATTCAGTACTAATATTGTTTACTATTATGTTGAACACAATTCAAAACAATGATATTCCCACCCAACACAGGACTGGAATTATGAAACCAGCAACGGAGCTTGGGCTAGAAGGGGGGAGGGGTGGATAACTCTTAGCATGACAGGGGAATATCTGTTACATTGTGTATAGTATTGCCATCTCCAATGCTGGTTTTATGGGGACGGGGTGGGGTAGGGTTGGCGACGTCCCAGAGGAATTTGCACTGGGGGCTTCTGGGCACCTCTGGGACAGGCCACTTTCCCGATATAAACACCAACATTGATGTTGGTATTCTATGCCAATATCTTGTAACAGATAATGCTAATATGCTAAGAAGTCACTCCCTCCTTTCTAACTAAAAGCCCCGTGAAATTCAGATTTTCAGTCCCACCTTGCACAGCATTGTTTGAATTGTGTTCAACTTGGATAGCAACACAGAAAGTTTTGGATGGAAAATTTGAGTCAGGAGGAGTGCAATTTGTTACCTGAGAAAATGCCTGTTCTGTCATATAGGTAGTAGTCTATAGAAGAGCCAAGGCATCTGAAATTAAACAGTAGGCTGGTTTATTATATGCCAAACAGCAACCGTGTTTTGAGAGAACCCCCATAGAACTATATATTTTCTGAAAGAGTAGGCTCTTGCCATGAAGCTGAGACAGATGTAAACATACCTGACTGAAATCAGGGTCCCCATAACCCCTACTGAACATGCCCCAAACTTCAGGAAAATCCTCTAAATTTGGCCCAAAATAGGTCATATTCTCTCCCCATCACAGAAAAAAACTTGACAATCGATTGCTTTGAAACTCACCGACACTGTGCCCAGTCGAAGGATCAACAAAAATTGGCAAAGAAAATCGGGGGTTGTCCACGCGGATTTCAAGCTCATTTCCCCACTGCAAAATATACCATGTGCTCGCAAGCAGAAAAAAACCCCAATTTACAGCCACACTTTCGTACTTCCATCTTCATAGAGAAGCATTGGCCAATCTAACTGGCAAAATACCATGTATTGATTTGAAGCAAATCAACCAGTCAACTGAATGATATTACAAATATTAATAAACAATAATCCAATAAAAATTCTCATGGGGTCAAACCTGGTGGAATATTAACTTCAAAGATTTTGAGGGGGACCAAAAATCCGCAACTGTGGACTGAGCCCTTTAAGTGAAGGGTACTTTTTGTGGATTTATTTTTTATCTATTCACTTCAATTTATGGGTCTGTACAAGTATAATGGTATATGACAGTCAATGGTTGAAAGTCATATTAAGATAAAACAGAGCCACAACTTTCCCCCTACCCCATCCATATTTTGACAGTTTTTGCGACGCCATTTTGTCAGGCTGGACCGCTATGACAAATTTGAATATATTTGACTGAAAATTTTGCATTCAGTACTAATATTGTTTACTATTATGTTGAACACAATTCAAAACAATGATATTCACACCCAACACAGGACTGGAATTATGAAAACCAGCACAGGAGCTTGGGCTAGAAGGGGGGGAGGGGTGGATAACTCTTAGCATGACAGGGGAATATCTGTTACATTGTGTATAGTATTGCCATCTCCAATGCTGGTTTTATGGGAAGGGGTGGGGGGTCGGGGTGGGTGGGAGATAGGGCTGTTTTAATGGTCCCAGAGAATTTATTCTGTGACACTAAAACTTCTGGGAAATTCCTGGGACAATTGACACCCCCCTCCCGATAAAACACCAACATTGATGTTGGCAATTCTACACATCTTGTAACATATATTTTCTGGCCATGCTAAGAGTTACCCCTCCCCCCTTTCTAGTCCAAGCCCCTGTGCTGGTTCAATAATTTCAGTCCTGTCTTGGGTGTGAATAGCATTGGTTTGAATTGTGTTCAACTTGATAGTAAACAATAGTAGTTCTGGATGGAAAATTTCGAGTCAGATATGCAAATTTAATGTTACCTGAGAAAATGCCTGTTCTGTCAGATGCTATTCACACCCAAGACAGGACTTTCAACCATTGACTGTCATATACCATTATACTTGTACAGACCCATAAATTGAAGTGAATAGATAAAAATAAATCCACAAAAAGTACCCTTCACTTAAATGACAGAACAGGCATTTTCTCAGGTAACATTAAATTTGCATATCTGACTCGAAATTTTCCATCCAGAACTACTATTGTTTACTATCAAGTTGAACACAATCTTCAAAACAATGCTATTCACACCAAGACAGGACTGAATTTAATAGAACCAGCAACAGGGCTCGGACTAGAAAGGGGGGAGGGGTAACTCTTAGCATGGCCAGTATCTGTTACAAGATGTGTATGAATTGCTGTCATCAATGTTGGTGTTTTATCGGGAGGGGGGTGCCAATTGCCCAGGAATTTCCCAGAACCTTTAGTGTCACAGAATAATTCCTCTGGGACCATTAAAACAGCCCTACCCCCACCCCACCCCGACCCCCACCCCGTCCCATAAAACCAGCATTGGAGATGGCAATACTATACACAATGTAACAGATATTCCCCTGTCATGCTAAGAGTTATCCACCCCTCCCCCCTTCTAGCCCAAGCACCTGTGCTGGTTTCATAATTCCAGTCCTGTGTTGGGTGTGAATATCATTGTTTTGAATTGTGTTCAACATAATAGTAAACAATATTAGTACTGAATGCAAAATTTTCAGTCAAATATATTCAAATTTGTCATAGCGGTCCAGCCTGACAAAATGGCGTCGCAAAAACTGTCAAAATATGAATGGGGTAGGGGAAAAGTTGTGGCTCTGTTTTATCTTAATATGACTTTCAACCATTGACTGTCATATACCATTATACTTGTAAGCAGACCCATAAATTGGAAGTGAATAGGATAAAAATAAAACTGGCCAAAAGTACCCCTTCACTTAAAGGGCTCAGTCCACAGTTGTGATTTTTTGGTCCCCTCAAAATCTTGAAGTTAATATTCACCAGGTTTGACCCCATGAGAATTTTTATTGGCTTGTTGTTTATTAATATTTGTAATATCATTCAGTTGACTGGTTGATTTGCTTCAAATCAATACATGGTATTTTGCCAGTTAGATTGGCCAATGCTTCTCTATGAAGATGGAAGTGCGAAAGTGTGGCTGTAAATTGGGGCTTTTTCTGCTTGCGAGCACATGGTATATTTTGCAGTGGGGAAATGAGCTTGAAATCCGCGTGGACAACCCCCGATTTTCTTTGCCAAATTTTGTTGATCCTTCGACTGGGCACAGTGTCGGTGAGTTTCAAAGCAATCGATTGTCAAGTTTTTTCTGTGATGGGGAGAGAATATGACCTATTTTGGGCCAAATTTAGAGGATTTTCCTGAAGTTCGGGGCATGTTCAGTAGGGGTTATGGGGACCCTGATTTCGGTCAGGTATGTTTACATCTGTCTCAGCTTCATGGCAAGAGCCTACTCTTTCAGAAAATATATAGTTCTATGGGGGTTTTCTCAAAACACGGTTGCTGTTTGGCATATAATAAACCAGCCTACTGTTTAATTTCAGATGCCTTGGCTCTTCTATAGACTACTACCTATATGACAGAACAGGCATTTTCTCAGGTAACATTAAATTTGCATATCTGACTCGAAATTTTCCCCATCCAGAACTACTATTGTTTACTATCAAGTTGAACACAATTCCAAAAACAATGCTATTCACACCTTAAGACAGACTGAAATTATTGAACCAGCACAGGGGCTTGGACTAGAAAGGGGAGGGGTAACTCTAGCATGGCCAGAAAGTCTGTTACAAGATGTGTAGAATTGCCAACATCAATGTTGGTGTTTTATCGGGAGGGGGGGAAGCTAATTGTCCCAGGAATTTCCCAGAAGCTGTGTCACAGAATAATTCCTCTGGGACCATTTAAACAGTCTTTACCCCACCCCCTGACCCCGACCCCCACCCGCCCCCCATAAAACCAGCATTGGAGTTGGCAATACTATACTATACACAATGTAACAGATATTCGGATTCCCCTGCTATGCTAAGAGTTATCCACCCCTTCTAGCCCAAGCCCCTGTGCTGGTTTCATAATTCCAGTCCTGTGTTGGGTGTGAATATCATTGTTTTGAATTGTGTTCAACATAATAGTAAACAATATTAGTACTGAATGCAAAATTTTCAGTCAAATATATTCAAATTTGTCATAGCGGTCCAGCCTGACAAAATGGCGTCGCAAAAACCGTCAAAATATGAATGGGGTAGGGGGAAAGTTGTGGCTCTGTTTTATCTTAATATGACTTTCAACCATTGACTGTCATATACCATTATACTTGTACAGACCCATAAATTGAAGTGAATAGATAAAAATAAATCCACAAAAAGTACCCTTCACTTAAAGGGCTCAGTCCACAGTTGCGGATTTTTGATCCCCCTCAAAATCTTTGAAGTTAATATTCCACCAGGTTTGACCCCATGAGAATTTTTATTGGCTTATTGTTTATTAATATTTGTAATATCATTCAGTTGACTGGTTGATTTGCTTCAAATCAATACATGGTATTTTGCCAGTTAGATTGGCCAATGCTTCTCTATGAAGATGGAAGTACGAAAGTGTGGCTGTAAATTGGGGCTTTTTTCCGGTTTCCCAGCACATGGTATATTTTGCAGTGGGGAAATGAGCTTGAAATCCGCGTGGACAACCCCCGATTTTCTTTGCCAATTTTTGTTGATCCTTCGACTGGGCACAGTGTCGGTGAGTTTCAAAGCAATCGATTGTCAAGTTTTTTTCTGTGATGGGGAGAGAATATGACCTATTTTGGGCCAAATTTAGAGGATTTTCCTGAAGTTTGGGGCATGTTCAGTAGGGGTTATGGGGACCCTGATTTCGGTCAGGTATGTTTACATCTGTCTCAGCTTCATGGCAAGAGCCTACTCTTTCAGAAAATATATAGTTCTATGGGGGTTCTCTCAAAACACGGTTGCTGTTTGGCATATAATAAACCAGCCTACTGTTTAATTTCAGATGCCTTGGCTCTTCTATAGACTACCACCTATATGACAGAACAGGCATTTTCTCAGGTAACATTAAATTTGCATATCTGACTCGAAATTTTCCATCCAGAACTACTATTGTTTACTATCAAGTTGAACACAATTCAAAACAATGCTATTCACACCCAAGACAGGACTGAAATTATTGAACCAGCACAGGGGCTTGGACTAGAAAAGGGGGAGGGGTAACTCTTAGCATGGCCAGAAAATATCTGTTACAAGATGTGTAGAATTGCCAACATCAATGTTGGTGTTTTATCGGGAGGGGGGTGCCAATTGTCCCAGGAATTTCCCAGAAGCTTTAGTGTCACAGAATAATTCCTCTGGGACCATTAAAACAGCCCTACCCCCTCCCCCACCCCGACCCCCACCCCGTCCCATAAAACCAGCATTGGAGATGGCACAGCTTATACACAATGTAACAGATATTCCCCTGTCATGCTAAGAGTTATCCACCCCTCCCCCCCCCCTTCTAGCCCAAGCCCCTGTGCTGGTTTTATAATTCCAGTCCTGTGTTGGGTGTGAACATCATTGTTTTGAATTGTGTTCAACACAATTGTAAACAATATTAGTACTGAATGCAAAATTTTCAGTCAGATATATTCAAATTTGACATAGCGGTCTAGCCTGACAAAATGGCGTCGCAAAAACTGTCAAAATATGAATGGGGTAGGGGAAAGTTGTGGCTCTGTTTTATCTTAATATGACTTTCAACCATTGACTGTCATATACCATTATACTTGTACAGACCCATAAATTGAAGTGAATAGATAAAAATAAATCCACAAAAAGTACCCTTCACTTAAAGGGCTCAGTCCATAGTTGCGGATTTTTGGTCCCCTCAAAATCTTTGAAGTTAATATTCCACCAGGTTTGACCCCATGAGAATTTTTATTGGCTTATTGTTTATTAATATTTGTAATATCATTCAGTTGACTGGTTGATTTGCTTCAAATCAGTACATGGTATTTGCCAGTTAGATTGCCCAATGCTTCTCTATGTGGATGGAAGTGCGAAAGTGTGGCTGTAAATTGGGGCTTTTTTTAGCTTGCGAGCACATGGTATATTTTGCAGTGGGAAAATGAGCTTGAAATCCGCGTGGTCGACCCCCTATTTTCTTCGCCATTCTTTGTTGATCCTTCGACTGGGGACAGTGTCGGTGAGTTTCCAAGCAATCGTTTGTCAAGTTTTTTCTGTGATGAGAGAATATGACCTATTTTGGGCCAAATTTTAGAGGATTTTCCTGAAGTTTGGGGCATGTTCAGTAGGGGGTTAAGGGACCCTGGATTTCGGTCAGGTATGTTTACATCTGTCTCAGTCATGGCAAGAGCCTACTCTTTCAGAAAATACATAGTTCTATGGGGGTTCTCTCAAACACGGTTGCTGTTTGGCATATAATAAACCAGCCTACTGTTTAATTTCAGATGCCTTGGCTCTTCTATAGACTACTACCTATATGACAGAACAGGCATTTTCTCAGGTAACATTAAATTTTAAAGATTCATCTCGAAATTTTCCATCCAGAACTACTATTGTTTACTACATCAAGTTGAACACAATTCAAACAATGCTATTCACACCCAAGACAGGACTGAAATTATTGAACCAGCACAGGGGCTTGGAGTAGAAAGGGGGGGAGGGGTAACTCTTAGCATGGCCAGAAAATATCTGTTACAAGATGTGTAGAATTGCCAACATCAATGTTGGTGTTTTATCGGGAGGGGGGTGTCAATTGTCCCAGGAATTTCCCAGAAGTTTTAGTGTCACAGAATAATTCCTCTGGGACCATTAAAACAGCCCTACCCCCCACCTCTTCCCATAAAACCAGCATTGGAGATGGCAATACTATACACAATGTAACAGATATTCCCATGTCATGCTAAGAGTTACCCACCCCTTCCCCCCCTCCCCCTTCTAGCCCAAGCTCCTGTGCTGGTTTCATAATTCCAGTCCTGTGTTGGGTGTGAATATCATTGTTTTGAATTGTGTTCAACATAATAGTAAACAATATTAGTACTGGCAAAATTTTCAGTCAGATATATTCAAATTTGACATAGCGGTCTAGCCTGACAAAATGGCGTCGCAAAAACTGTCAAAATATGAATGGGGTAGGGGGAAAGGTATCGCTCTGTTTTATCTTTGGCATATGACTTTCAACCATTGAGTGTCATATATCATTATACTTGTACAGACCCATAGATTGAAAGGAGTAGATAAAAAAAAATCCACAAAGTACCCTTCACTTAAGGAGCTCAGTCCACGGTGCGGATTTTTGGTCCCCCTCAAATTGCTTTGAAATTAAAATTCACCAGGTTTGACCCCATGAGAATTTTTTGTTGGCTTTTTGTTTATTGATATTTGTGATATCATTCAGTTGACTGGTTGATTTGCTTCAAATCAGTACATGGTATTTTGCCAGTAGGATTGGCCCATGCCTCACTATGCAGATGGAAGTGTGAGAGTGTGGCTGTGAATTGGGGCCATTTTCAGCTTACGAGCACATGGCATACTTTACGGTGTAAAATTGAGCTTGAAAACCGCCTGGATGACACCCTATTTTCTTTGCCAATTGTTGTTGGTCCTTGGACTGGGCACACTGTCGGTGAGTTTCAGGACAATCGATTGTCAAGTTTTTTTCTTTGGCGGAGGGGGAATATTACCCATTTTGGACCAATTTTAGAGGATTTTCCTGAAGTTTGAAGCAAGTTCAGTATGGGTTATGGGGACCCTGATTTTCGTCAACAAGGCTTACATCTGTCTCGGCTTTATGTCAAGAGCCTACTCTTTCAGAAAATATATAGTTCTATGGGGGTTCTCTAATAACACGGTTGCTGTTTAGCATAAAATGAACCTGCCTACTGTTTAATTTCAGATGCCATGGCCCTTCTGTAGACTGCACCTTATATGACAGAACAGGCACTTTCTCAGGTAACATTAAATTTGCATATCTGATAAAAAAATTCCATCCAGAACTAATATTGTTTACTATCAAGTTGAACACAATTCAAACCAATGCTATTCACACCCAACACAGGACTGAAATTATTAAAGCAGCACAGGGGCTTGGGTTAGAAAGGGGGGAGGGTAACTCTTAGCATGGCCAGGAAATATCTGTTAAAAGGTGTGTAGAATTGCCAACATCCATGTTGGTGTTTTATCGGGGAGGGAGGGGGGTTCAATTGTCCCAGGAATTTTTCAAAAGTTTTAGTGTCACAGAATAATTCCTCTGGGACCATTAAAACAGCCCTACCCCCCCCCCCCTCCCCATAAAACCAGCATTGGAGTTGGCAATACTATACTATACACAATGTAACAGATATTCCCCTGTCATGCTAAGAGTTATCCACCCCTCCCCCCCCTTCTAGCCCAAGCCCCTGTGCTGGTTTCATAATTCCAGTCCTGTGTTGGGTGTGAATATCATTGTTTTGAATTGTGTTCAACATAATTGTAAACAATATTAGTACTGAATGCAAAATTTTCAGTCAGATATATTCAAATTTGACATAGCGGTCTAGCCTGACAAAATGGCGTCGCAAAAACTGTCAAAATATGAATGGGGTAGGGGGAAAGGTATCGCTCTGTTTTATCTTAATATGACTTTCAACCATTGAGTGTCATATATCATTATACTTGTACAGACCCATAGATTGAAAGGAGTAGATAAAAAAAAATCCACAAAAAGTACCCTTCACTTAAAGGGCTCAGTCCACAGTTGCGGATTTTTGGTCCCCCTCAAATTCTTTGAAATTAAAATTCCACCAGGTTTGACCCCATGAGAATTTTTGTTGGCTTTTTGTTTATTGATATTTGTGATATCATTCAGTTGACTGGTTGATTTGCTTCAAATCAGTACATGGTATTTTGCCAGTAGGATTGGCCCATGCCTCACTATGCAGATGGAAGTGTGAAAGTGTGGCTGTGAATTGGGGCCATTTTCAGCTTACGAGCACATGGCATACTTTACGGTGTAAAATTGAGCTTGAAAACCGCCTGGATGACACCCTATTTTCTTTGCCAATTGTTGTTGGTCCTTGGACTGGGCACACTGTCGGTGAGTTTCAGGACAATCGATTGTCAAGTTTTTTCTTTGGTGGAGGGGGAATATTACCCATTTTGGACCAATTTTAGAGGATTTTCCTGAAGTTTGAAGCAAGTTCAGTATGGGTTATGGGGACCCTGATTTTCGTCAACAAGGCTTACATCTGTCTCGGCTTTATGTCAAGAGCCTACTCTTTCAGAAAATATATAGTTCTATGGGGGTTCTCTAATAACACGGTTGCTGTTTAGCATAAAATGAACCTGCCTACTGTTTAATTTCAGATGCCATGGCCCTTCTGTAGACTGCACCCTAACGTCCGTTGATAATAATCTCAAGACGTTACGTGTCTGTCTTAAGACGTATCATGTAAATCGTACGACGTTACCTTAACCCTATCTGGCCTGGGCTTTTTGGGACGTGTCCAGGCCTGGGGGGCATTATTTTTCTTACCCCTTGAGCTAGGGAGCTAAAATTTATTACACTATACCCCTTGATCAAGCTCTACCAGATAATGTAAAAAAATCCAAGATGGCCGCTTCGATGACGTCACAGTGACGTCATTTTCAAAAACGGCATTTTTTGGTCGATTTTTCGGTAAGATTTTCCGAATTTTTTATTTTTGCAATTTCTCCACAAAAACCGTATGAAAAATTAGCAAATATTAATGTGATATGAAATAAAATAGTTTTTGCTCACTTTTCATTGCGGAAAAGCAGAAATTTTGAAGAAATTTGACAAAACAATCACTTTTCTGGTACCCCACGTGCCGCCATCTTGAATTTACACATGATCCTCTGCTCGGGTGGTTACGCAAATAGGCTCAAAATGACCCCAATAAGATAAACTATAAAGGGAGTTTCAGCTCTTCATTTTTTGCCGTTCCGGAGATAGTGCAGAAAGTTTGGTAAGAGGGGCCATTATGCCCCCCCCCAGGCCAGGTAGGGTTAAGACGTTACGTGACTATCTCAAGACATTGTGTAGCGAAATAGATTACGTGGCAGATCTTAAGACGTTATGTGGTTATCTCAAGACGTGACTTCACTATCTGGAGAGGTTACGTGGAAGGATAGGCTTTGACCAACATCTGATAGACCATTGCACCAGTTACCAACGCATCAGTTTCGAACTAACCAATGATAGTGTAGAATGAAGTAACAAGAGCCCAAGGGGCTTCAATATACGCCCGTATATCTGGAATTACACTGATCTGAATTTCTAGATTGTTAATGGCCTTGATCCGAATTGGTAGCTACCAATCCAGAGAAAGGTCTACGATTTTATGCTTCTGAGAATGTTACACACATCACATCTTATATTGAACGATAAACCAAAATGGGCTGAACTCTTGGTAATTAGGTGACCTTGAAACAAGAGTCGAGAGCTCACATATCCCACACTGAAATCGACAATAGTCAAACACAAGAAAATAGTAGTTTTCTTCCAAATGGATTCCTTTCAGGCGAGAAAATTTTCCATGAACGTAGAAGGATGTGAAGAAAGTGATGAAGTAAACCTTTGTTCTTGAGTTAATAAACAGGTATAAAGTTCATAAAGGACCCCTCTCCCCATTAAATGTATGGTTTTTATTTCACAACAATTTAAGTAAATGTAGCCATTTCTTACGTGTATCAAACATGAGAGACAACTCCACAGGACAAATGCCATATACATGTAGGGGAGACAAGTCTGAATATTCCAACCTAACACATATAGGCAGCTAAACTTGACAAATTGATCTCTCTTTGCAATGCGAGTAAGCTGCACCCGAAGTTTGGTATCAATCCATACCTTGAAACTAGAGATATCGCATGGACAACTAATGTTAATGGATGAATGGACAGAATGCAACATCGCATTACATGATCTCGTCTTCGACAGGTATATGAAAATGTGACTTTTAATGATTTTTTGAGTTTGGGGTCACAGTGACCTTGATCTTTGACCCACATTTTGGTATGTAACACATCATGTCCCTCTAATGTATCTACTGGCACAAAAAGGCTATTTTTAAACGTTGACTGCCATTTAAATACAGTGTGTCTGTCCCGGTTGCCAAGTCACGTGATCAGATATATCGAATCCTGGTTCAGATTTTTTCCAAATGGCTTTTGATTGGTTCACTAGTAATCATATGACGGGTATTCCCCATATAGCGAGCTAACTCGTAGTTGGCACAGTGAAAACATTTTTCAGTCCATAAGCCACCTTGATTTCACCTATGTTTTACTACGAATATACTCGTAGTGGCAGAATGCGGTACACCCAAAACTACGAGTATACTCGTACTGGCAGTCAACGTGTTAATGATTTCAAATTTTTGGGTCACAGTGACCTTGACCTTTAATCTTGACCTACATTTTGGTACACGACACATTGTCTTCCCTCAATATCTCAAAAATCTTCACAACTCCAGGTAAATCCTAAATCCTTGGAGAGGGTTTACCTTGACATTTTTTGTCTTTCGAATGAGTTCTTGAGTCGACGCCTCCATTATAGATCTCGTACATTTCATCCACTGCGCTTGTTTTGAATAAGCATGTCGGTATCCCAAGCTTGCGGTTTTTGCTTTGACTTCCGATGTTGATTTCAACTTGACATCAAAGCAGTTGAGTCCGCAATGAAATTCAATCCTGTCATATCTCATACCTAGCAGCGGATTGGCCTAATCAACTGGCTTAGCGCATTCACTGATTGGGTTGATTTAGAGGAAGCCTCTTGATCTATTTATATCCAGAACTCATATGGGTAACTAACCAAGCCAGTGAATCGATCCTAACAGATCGATCGATACACTGGCTCGCGAGGATGTGTATCAATGGACACAAGAAATCTTGATTTTTAACAATTTCATGATTTTAACAATTCACAGTGACCTTGACCTACATTTTGGTATGTGACACATCGTGTCCCCCTCATGTATCTACTGACACAAACAACATTATTTTTAATAATTTCCTGATTTTGGGGTCAGTGACCTTTGATCTTCGACCTTGACCTATATTTTGGTATGCGACACCTCGTTTCCCCCTATTGAATCCACTCACAAAAAATTAGAAATTTTTAATGATTTCCTGATTTTTCTGGGACACTGACCTTTGACCTCTGACCTCGACCTACATTTTGTATGCAACACATCGTTCCCCCCTAGGGCATCCACTCACCAAAAATTAGAACTGTAGATAGAAAACGTTCACAGATATAGACCGGACACGAACACTTCAGTGATTTCCTGTTTTTTAGGCCAGTGACCTTTGACCTCTGACCTTGACCTTCATTTTGGTACGCGACACATCGTCTCCCCGTAGGATATCCACTCACCAAAAATTAGAACTGTAGATAGAAAACTGTCCCAGATATAGACCGGACACGAGGGACGGACAGACGGACACACGGACGGACGGACGGACAGAAATCGCCATCACATAATACGTCCGCCTTTTGGCGGGCGTATAAAAAGGTTTGAACCATCCAATGAGGGGGAAGACTTGTGAATTAGGACAACACGCTGGACATTTCAAACTTCGTACGCGTCAGTCATATCGTACTGTTACTCTCGAGTAGATTCTGTTCAACAACGCTAACATTATGGCCTCTCAATTTTGACATGTTATTTATCGGACAACTCATACTATTGTGTAAGTAACCAACACTCTCGCATTGTTTTACAATACAGTACAGTATACATACAGTGAACATTGGTAATGATCGCTCACAATATGACTATTGTATTGTGTTCCGACGAAGCGTTAATCGGTAGTGCAGGTTATCACCCGCTTGGGTCCGCTGACGCCCGCTAGCGTTCGCAAACGCCCGCTAGCGCCCGCAAACGCCTGCTAGCGCCAGCAAACGCCCGTTAGCGCCCGCAAACGTGTCTCAACGCCCGTCAACATCAGAGAGAAAGAGAGAGATCAGCACGTTCACAAGTTTCCATATAGTTTATTATCCCCAATGTCACGTCGTACAAGTCATAAAATTGGATTGATATCAGTTTTAATCGCGCTCTTGCTGTTGTTCGTGCATTCTTGATGTTCATCGTCTGTCATCATCTTTTCGCTTTATTTCTTTATTTCAACATTCGAACAAGAAGCTTCGTAAATCACCGTCAGTTTTTTTCTATCATTATTATTCAGTAAGAATGAGCCCTCCTTCCTCACCAGACTCGCTATCTACCAATCCATGAAAGTCCGAGGGCGACATGCCCTTGAACAGCTGTTTCCGCATCTTGATGGCGTTTTAGGGCCTCTCTGGGAGGTAACCCAATAACCTCTTCTAAGTAGCTCTTGGTTTTCATGATGGCCCTGTGGTTAGGATGGCTCTTCATTTCGAGAGGAATGAGGTGTAGTTTTCATACAGAGCCATTGCAGATTTTATGATTCGGGGTTGCATGTTGATATAGGCCTTCTGTAAGGTCTCTTCATCCTGTCAATCTGCCTGGATAGGCGTGTGTGTCAATAGCCTTGTCCACAATGCGATCCCAAAATGACGGTTCGCCTTCGTCCGTGTCTGGATGACCCAAACTTTCGCTTTTCTCGGATGAGCTAATGCTGTTCGTGTCAGAGAATGAGTATCATTGAAAATGGTTGACCGCTTCTCTCTTGCAGGAAACTAGCCTATGTTTATGTATATTATGATTGTCCTTTTGAATTTGGTGCTAATACTGTTATATGGAATAGGTCTTTGGATTATAGACGCGGATATTCTTTAATGGACGATGGCTGAATTATGAATGACGGACTAGACGCTTGTAATTCATCACTTTCATCGCCAGAGGATGAGCTCACAGTACCCGTATCATCGCGTAGACTCTCACTGTCTACATTAGAGACCTCGTCGGTGTCTTCATAATCATGAATATTCTTCCGATGTCTAATCATATCATGGTACCTGGTGAACGATCGGTTACACTTAGAGCAAGAATAAGACATGTTGAACTGAGCGACAAAGGTGAAGTGAGTGAAGTCTTTCTAATAGGGTTGTATTCATGAATGATTGTCACAGCGCCATCTATACACCGATAAGAACAACTCTGGTGTGTTAAATACTTCTTCCACGAACATTTTTCTTAGTGTGTATCCTGTAGCTTCGGCCAGTCACTGATATCCATGGAAGATAAAGACTGTTAAAGGCCTTCTCCCGATGATAAAAAAAATCGGCTGCATAACTTGCTGAGTGAGATGCATAACTTCTAGGGTGAGTGGTACATTTTGATTTCGGCCTATGCCACATCGTGGAGGGATATTCTTACCAAGTGCATATGATATTCCTGAATCAACATACTCTACCACTTAAGAAAACGACTATCATGCATACACTATGATAATATGACATAATTCCTCTATATTGTAGCATAGGCTGGTATTAAAATTCACGCTCCAAGTTGTATCAGTTTAGTGAATGTATTGTTCAAGATTTTCATTCGGGGGAAATCCATTCTGATTTAATCCCTGCGGCTTCGGCAAAAAGCCTGTTGAAGCTGTATAGACAGTCTTTTAAATACTTGAGTTTACAGGGCTTACGATGACCCATGCAATACAGCAGGAAGTGGAAGCCTCGTAAATCCAATGGGTTGCAACAGAAAACGTCACATTTTGGTAAATTTATTTTAATTGGAACTGTTTATTGGTGAATGGACGATTCAGTATTTATATTATATTTACATAATATGTACAAGTGTAGAACACCAGGACAAGAACATATGCACACCGAGCAAGGATATACAAGAATTAACTATAGCATCATAAACAGATATGTGCATCCAGATTATGTTACTAATGTACATGAATGGTGCATCTACTATTTACTGATGCACAGGCATTTATCAGTCGGAAGACTCTCGACAACACGAGGCTGCCCGCGGTAGCAAACACATCAAAGCCCCCGATAATATGACAAACCCCACATCATGTATGCAATTGCTACCTTGCAAAATAATGGAGATAAGCTTCGTGCCTTCGTCAGTACATTGGTAATACAGCAGAATTACAATATGTGACGTAGGGTAGCGATTGCCGGAGAAATAATTGATAAATTATGTAATTTTAACAAATATGAGAACCTGTTACCTATATAAAATCTGGAGAAAATAAAATAAGTTTTTACGGAAATAAAACAAACACCACTTTGTGAGAGCCACGTTCATACTGCTTCATCCTTTGTTTGCTGCGTAACTACTACAAATGAGTTTTGGGTTATTTCTGTTTCTTTTGACAAAACGGAAACAACACCTTTTAATCTCTAAACTTTCGACCAATCAGTTATTATACAATTCCACAAAATATATAAACTGACGCAGCAGTTTGAACGGGGCGCTGGCAGAGACCATAAAAATATGCAAACAGACTTAAATATGAATATATACCTAAATATAAAACACAGAACCGGTCACCAGTAAAATGATATTCACGTTTTGGCAAAGTAAAGGACGCTTTGTACCAGGCACCAAATAGCACGATAAAACAATGTTTATAATTATGAACCTGGAATATTTGCGGTATATGCCCTACCATATTTTACATACATTTCACATGAGATTTCAGAGTCGCATATATATATATCCAGACACTCCAATATAATGACCTAAATTGCACCAATTGATTAAAATAATACACTTTTGTCTTATTCAGAAACGGTTTTATCTCCACAAGAGCAGCAGTGGTGCAGGGTACTTCCGTTGAGTATCAAAGACCCTCGCAAGTAATTCAACTAATTAACTCTTCAATTATTCCAGAATATTCAATTTAAAATGTACATGAGAACAATTTATTATATGCATAAACCCATATTCCCATCATAAATTTTTTTTTAAAGAAATAGTCGGGAAAGGTTTCTCGATCTGTAATTGAAAATAATTGCAGGAACCTTTGGTAAAAATGAAACCGATGTCATTACTTACCAAAAACACATTTTTATGACTCCGATCTTTTAGAGTGGCAAGATAATGCACTTATGCAAGATAAAAGAACCATACACCAAGATAAATGAAGTAAGGAATTAAACAAGATCAGCAATAAAATAAACTGCAACTAGTAGAATCACAGATATGGTCGATAGATTTGAGGTAAATACAACTAAACTTACACAACAGGTCATAGATAAAGTAATATAGTACTATTCAAGAGCTACATGTTACCTTCAGAAAGTGGAATCCTGTTGATGGTTACCATATACATTGAAGTACATGTGAGACATCAATACAGTTTACCCAACAATGCATACTTGGAAGCAAATCTAACTGCAATGCAGGAGCAAGACATAACAGAATACGGTGGGCTTTCTGTCAGCATTCTCTCAATCTCCTACTGAATACTAAATACATGTGAACTGTTTCCAGATAAGATTCTTTGGTTTTGGGATCCGATGATCTGATTTTGGGCCCTTTGTTCACATTGGAAACATTGAAGTATTATTTTTCTTGGAACATTACCAGTCTTCTACTGAAATGTAGCTTAAACTCCAAGAAAATAACTGTCATCAAAGTTAATAATTGACAATATTTCAAGCCCAATAATCCATTAATATTTCAAGACTGCCATCATATGTATTATAAAACATCGTAAACTGAAAGCCTTAATAAGGGAAAGGGACACAGCAGTAAAACATATAACTTGTTAAAATTATAAACAACATGTAAACTATGATAAAGCCATCTATCATCAAGCATTTGATATAATGTGTATAATCTTTGGAAGGTGGCATTTCCATGGAACAATTCCAGTGTTGATTCATATAGTATGTACAATATAACTATACACATGTATGCATGTATGTGCAATAGACAGGAGTGTTCATTAAGTACACCCAACTTTAGTGGCCCAATAAATAGGGAAATCTGCATAGTTAAGTTAATCATACTATATACACCATATATATATATATAACAACCAACATCAAGATCATTCTTTCCTCAAAAGCAGTACACCTGGTACAATGTGAAATCATGATACTGCATTTCAGATACATGTATGCCAAGTTAATTATCTGTCATCACTCGGATTCTATGACAAGTATGGTAATCTACCTAGTATAATCCGTGGCGTGTCCGACTCCTTTACTCACTGCACAGCGGGTCGCATGGTGTGGCACGGAATAGGGTGGGGCGAGAGACCTGGGGTTTCCACTACCTGAGATTCCATAAGCCAGGCTTGCACCCTACAGTAGAATGGGTCGACTGCACATGTGTGATAAGTAGTGCGCGATGAGTAGTATAGAAAGGGCACACAATCTCCCTATTCCTCTAATAATTCAATCACTCCAAATGTTGTGGACAAAATTCAATCATTCTATTAAATTTGATCACCCTCTGAAATCATCAAAATAATGAATTATAAACATAATTTTAGATCATTTTGTCAACTTCCTGTTATAATAAATTTTTTAGAGTGATTGTTCATAAAGTCAGGCAAAATTTTGGGGTGATGGAATGTCAGAGTGATTGAATCATTAGAGTGTTCACCGTATACATGATTTACACAGAAGTCCATGATCTGAATTCATACACATAGCGAGTATGTTCAGTATTCACAATTACATAGTGAATTCATGTTCAGTACACACATTTACATAGTGAACCCATGTTCAGTATTAAACATTTACATAGCGAATCCGTGTTCAGTATACATTTACATAGCGAATTCATGTTCAGTATACACACATTTACATAGTGAATCCATGTTCAGTATACACACATTTACATAGTGAATCCATGTTCAGTATACACACATTTACATAGTGAATCCATGTTCAGTATACACACATTTACATAGTGAATCCATGTTCAGTATACACACATTTACATAGTAAATCCATGTTCAGTGTACACACATTTACATAGTGAATCCATGTTCAGTATACACACATTTACATAGTGAATCCATGATAAGTATACTCATGTACATATCACTGAGTCCATGATCAGAATACTCATGTACATAGTATGAGACTGGTGTAATTGGCAAAGAAGGCCTCAAAGATTTATATTGAAATGGAGGTATAATTTAAAGAAATATTGACAAAAATTCAATATCTATTTTAGCGTACATTACAGGATTATGTACATAAATGTACAACATGTACAAGGCCATCCTTGAAATTTATTTACCTGGATGCAAGCAAGGGGACGGAGATTTGACTTAATGTCACACTCAAGATTGTTTTAATCATATGGTGACAGTCGGAGTTTGGTTGGTGGAGAAAGCCGGAGTACCCGGAGAGAACCACCGCCCGTCGGCAAGTAACTGACAAACTTTCACCAGCGAAGAACCTTGGACCACTCGGCCACCGAGGGCCCTGGATGTAAGCATGTGATAAATCTAGCTATCCACATGTAACTAAAACTGTACACTGCAGTTACGGGGAAATATTTTTTCATCAAGTGTCCAGCGATCTGGAATGGTGCAGAATCCATGAAAAGTGGGCTTTGCTTGTCATGCTTCTTGGTGGGTAGGATTAGACCCAGAAATACTTTTTCAGGGATGACCCAGTACAACTTTCGATGCCTTGAGTGTTAATATCATAAAGTTGAGATTTGATGAAATTTACAAAAATATACTGGCAAGTGTTTAATATACAGACATGTACATCTTAACAATCTTACAATTTTAATTAATTTTCTTGTTAATTGCACTTCCACCTGAATTGAATGATATACATGTGTTGGTGATAGTTTACTCACAGGCAGGGTAATTCACCACCCAGACATAGAATAATGGAAGTTATCATGTTTATTGGACTTGTTCTGAGAAACTTATCAGTTAAATTATTCAGATTTGAAAGATGATCAGATTGATGAGGAACACTGATCAGAATTGGACACACAATCAAAATTTGACAGAATATTTGAAGTGAATGTAATAAGGGAGCTTCTCGAGTTCCTTGGTATGTCAGAATTGCACATGCCGGTTATCCAAATGAGATACACCAGGCCCAGTTTAGTGTTCTGATCAGCATGAAGAGGAGTTCCAATTGGAATGAGATATGCCAATCCCTCTGAGATATTGTATGGCATGTCATTTGCCATCTTTTTTCTGCTGAGTTCCAAGAAGTATGCCGGGGAGTTCCTATGAGTTCCATCTTGGTGCACCATGCCATTCAGTTTGGAATACCTTATGCCAGTTCTTAGGATGCCCCAATTTCAAGAAGCTCCCTTAGAAAAATTGAGCGAGTGAGTGAATAACGGTTTAACGTCGCATTCAACATTTTTTCAGCTATATCACAAAGGGAAAGGGAAGGGAGGGGGGAGGGGAGTGGGTACCTAGTTGTAACAGAGTGGATCTAATGCTGCCATTTTATAGTGCTAGAGAAGATGATCTGAATATTAATGAACCGTAACAGAAGCTCTGTGAGTGGCTGGATTGTCTTCCATTTTTTGTCACGAACCAATTAAAATATCCTATTTCTTCTTGAAAATTTGAAGTACATTAAAACTGAAACATATCCCACGATGCAATGTTTCTATAAAACTACAGTAATATTTCAATGTGATCAAAATTTGACCAACCTTGGATAAATGGATGTTATCAAACTTGTTAAAGAAACTGAATACATTAATCTAGAACAATTACAGTACCAGTAGCAATATACTCAGAAGTTGACAAACGATTAAAATTTGACAAAACATCGGGGTAATTGAATTTCATAGAAATGGAATTAATCTAGAACAATTGTAGTAATATTTCATTTTGCTCAGAATTTGACAAATGACCAGCCTGAGAATCTGACAAATTTGACCTGATTGAATGTCATTAGACAAACTGAATTAATCTAGAATGATTGAAGGTGCACAGAATTTGACAATACATTTGAGATGAATCATTGATGAAATTGAATAAAGTAATCTAGATGATTATTATATTATTTTAATGACTCAGAATTTGGCAAATGATTAGAATTTGATGAGAGAATTGGGGTTGATTGAATGTTGTCAGAAAAACGGAATTAAAGTAATATTTATACTTGTTTATCATGTTAATCAGGATTGTTGCATTTGAGTTTTGGCAATAAATATCCAAATCTGATGTTTAACTGGTCAAAATGGTAAATTAAGTCTTATCCACCAGGTTTTCACCAATTTGCTCTTACTGACCAACATCAGTAAAATTATCACCCAAATGCAATTTGAACGAAATTCCAAATGCATTGAATTCAGGAATGAAAATACACAAATTGAGTTAGATGATGTGCAATGCTCCTATGTAATTATGCTAAATCTTAGTGAAGTGGAATTCCTCACCATCAAATCTTGGGGTGATCAACTGGATTAGAACAGGAAGTTGACAAAATGGCTAAAAATCATGCAAGTAATTCATAATTTCTTCATATTTTAATGAATTTAGAGAGTGATCAAATTTATTAGAATGAGTGATTGAATTTTATCCACAAGTTGGGTGTGATTGAATTTTAATAAGGTCATTGAATTATATTTCACTATAGGAAGAATGAGGCAGTTAAAGCTTTCATTGTGCAAAACGACATGTATGAATGGAATTCAATGATTTCAATTGATCTTTTTCGTTCTTTGGAGGTTTTGTTTATTTCAAGAACATCCCGGAAAATGCATCAGAAGTTTTATTTTGGCCCAGGATATTGCCAAGAATTGATAAAGCTCTATTGTAGGCATTTGATAAAATCCGAAAGTAAAACATAAAGGGGTTTCAATAAACCGACATTAACTGTCACATGCTGTTAGACACAGCTCATCACCCATTTTTTGATCCCTCAATCCACTTACTAGGCTTACTCCATGCCTCAACCCACTTACTCAATCTCCCACATCATTCTGCAATCAACACTCAATCATGCACCCAATCAGACATGCCCATGGGTTGAACCATGTATCTCTACTTTAGGAGCCAATAATCGCTAGGATAAATAAACATGGGGGAGGGGAGTACTCTATATTTTCAGGTGCCATCACATTTTATACCATATTCTCTATTGTGATTCACAAAAAGCCAGTGGCTGTTGGCAACTGATTAATCTAGGGGTCAAATTAAATGTATCGTCACCATTGGCTTCCTGGCAACCGGTTATTCCAATCCCTGCTGCCCCGATCTCTCAAGCGCTACCACGATCTCAATGATACTATCAAAAGCACAAATATATACTTGTACAGGTAGATAAGCTTCACACTTGACATGACCTAAAACAGGTTGGAAGCAATCTGATGAAGAAGAGATCTAGAAACAGCTGGTAACACGATCTGACACTTTTCATATCTCAACATCATTCAGTGATCTCCATGCTGTTGAGTTTGAGAGCACTCATGTAACTTCCCGACTCAGCTGGATAGTAAGGAAGAGAATGTTAAAAGTCATCTGACATGTCTGGACAGCCGAAGCATTTGTCAACTTCCTAGAAACATTAAGACAAGTCTGCCATAGCATCGTTGCTCGGTCAGTGATGTAGCTATTGGCAGATATTTTCATGCCAGAAGGTCACCAAAGTCATGTTTGGCAGTTTTACTACTAACCCAGTCTTTGCACTTGGCAATTCTTCCTAAGGGCACTTACTTCACTAGTTATTGAGTCACTCAACCAGCATGACCAGGGTTTAGACTATGTCAGATTGCAACGTGTCACTCAACCATGGTTTAGGTTATGTCAGATTGCAAGGTGCCACCCAGCCATGGTTCATGGTGTCAGATTTGCAAGGTGCCACTCAACCATGGTTTTGGTTATGCCAGTTTGCAAGGCGCCACTTAACTATGGGTTAGGTTATGTCAGATTGCAAGGTGCCACTCAAACATGGTTTAGGGTATGTCAGATTGCAAGGTGCCACTTGACCACAGTTTAGGTTATATCAGATTGGAAAGTCTGAGTACACCCATGGCTGACAGTAAGCACATCTATAAGACTCCACCCCTTCCCCCAGACATTCATAATTCCATTTTTATAGGGAGTGAGTGAGTAGGATATAACGTCGTTTTCAACAATTTTTCAGTCATATCACAATAGTATGTGCACCTAGTTCCTATTATCCTGGACACTAAATCAGCCCAGTCAGCATAAGCACCCTTTTTCTATAGGAAGTTTGATAGGTAATACCGATACTTTTTATAACTGTACAAGCTTCTTTGACAGCTGGGTGCTCATACAAACTCAAAACAAGGGGTGAGGGTTGGGGAGTGGATTTTTTTCTTAATGGCAAGATAAAGTTGTTCATAGTCTATCCTTTCCTTTCAGAATCTCTTGAGAACTTTCTTCTGTCTGTTCACCGATTTCATTAGTGGATTCACTCACAAAAGAAGGATCTGTCCGAGAAAGATCATTTTCATTTTCCTCCATATCACTTCCTGTCCTTAATTTTTTATCTACCATATTATCACCCTTGAGGTCGTGGGAAGACCCTGAGTTTAAACTGGCGCTTTCACCGGGCATACCTTTTGGCGTATGCAATGCCCCGTCATTTCTCACAGGTTCTGATTCCTCTGGAATATACAACACACCATCATCACTCACCATGGCTCCCACATTGGCATGCTCTCCCAGAGGGACTTTCTTCACATATTTGCTGTGATGTTTATCCTCTACAACATCAGCCCATATCTCTTATCCGGGTTGCAATTCCTCCTCTCGCACCATGTGATTCTCTTTCCCCTGTTCTGGCACTGTCTCATATTCTCTGTCTTCTGGTACCATGTCTTGCTCTCCATCCTCCATTACAATGTGGTGCTCATCTGCTACCGTCTCCTGCATCTCTACCTCTGTCCCTTCTGACCCCTCCTCTACTTGTCCCTCTTGTGAAGGTTGCCGAATCTCTAGTTCATCAGCCAACTGCTGAAAGAGCTGCCGTGAGTTGTTATCTACAGAATTCAGGTTGAAGTAGGCTGCCTCAAGCAATCTGGCAACAGCCACTAGGTATTCCGCCTGCATCTTCAACTGGCTAAAGTTGGTGCGCTCCTGAAGCACGCGAACCAGTTCTACATACAGCTGGTTGAGGAGTGGTTTGCCACTCAGATCACTCTCCTTCATCATCTGGTCAAACTTGAATGAGAGCTGCTTCGATCCATCATCAGCGGTCACCAGCTTGATAACATCGTCCTCCACGGGTGCTGCTTCTGTCTTCTTTCTGTGTTCTCGTGTGGTGACCTTGACCTCCATGAGGACGTCAGTCATTCCAACATTCATCTTGTACTTTCCGCTTTTCACCTGATTGCCGCCAGCAGAGTCCTCTGAACTTGTGCCGGGTCTGAAATGGATCCATTCGTTTCCTACTTTCTCCTCCAGGTGGCCACTTTGTTGGCCCATCACAGGGTTGTCACGGTGATAAGTACCAGTGGATGGCCCCTCAGGCAAATCCTCATCAGCCTCGTGCTTGGATTTGCCATCAGAACTTGGTTCTTCATCAGCTGTTGACAAGAATAAACCAGAATTAGAATAGGCATACACTGAAAAAAAGAAGATAAACCTGGAAGACATCCCTTGATGCACTGAAAATTATATAAATTACAACACATATAAGGGAAGTGGGAAGAGGTGCCGACATACTGACTGCGTCACATGTCTTCACAGAATAGTCTTCTGGTTAACCTATTCAAAAGCACATACCAAGAATCTAACGATATGTGTTGTATCTCAGGTACGCTTTTATTGTACCTGTTCATGTGGCAACTTGGATGATATGACCACACGGCCCCTAGCACCGGCATAAGCGGTATTAGATACAAATCTCGAGAGCTATGATCCATAAAAACTCTATGATGAGTGAATGTACTTGCTAGGTCACACAGGCATTGGTTTAGCTGATAGATTTTGTCCAGTCTCTGTCCAATTTCTGACAACCAATGCAAGGTTGACCATTTTAAATAACCAATTTTTTTTCATATCAGGAAATGGTCATAAGTCTTATCTTCACCTCGGATATAAATGACAAGTTTTCTGGCTGATGTTCAATATCCTCAAGTAGATGTAAGTAGATGTTAGAACCATGTTTTGTGTTTTACATGTGAAAAGCGATCATGGGTTGATGCCAGATAACAATCACAAGCACCAAATAAATAAATTTAAAAAAAAATAGTATACATAATATAGACTGGTTTCCTGCAAGAAAGAATTGAAGCAGTCTAGTTTTTAATAATGCCAGCAAGACATCATGATGTTCCAAATCATGATATTCTTGATGCATACGACTTTGTTATTCAGAGAATGATGTATCTCAGTCACGCCTTGAATGTGGCTGTTCATATGAATGCCATGAAGAACTTTAGGTTTTCATACGGCCCTCTTCTCCTGGTTTGAGCGAAATTAGACACAAGTTATGAAACTAATGCCATAGATCTTGCATGCTATGCTCGTATTTTGCTATCAGCTTTGTCAGCATGCAATATGTACCGCCGAATTTGAAAGACTTTGAGTGAAGGCTCTTGATGGTGCCACCCTTTTTTACGAGTTTCTCCATTAATGTCTAGTGACATATATTAAAATCGTCACAATTGATCAATTTAAAGGAAAAATAGTGTTCTTCAATCATTGTACTATATTCGAATTGCTGATGTTTGTGGCACTTAAAAGTGCAATTAATTCTAGCCTCACACATATTAACTCTTGACTGAGTCAGATCTCTTTCAACCACCCATCATTTAAGGTAAATCTACTTCAAATTATTGCAATCAGCCCCAATTTTGTAGACAACCTTGAAAATCTGATCACCATCTAGAATCCCTCTAAAACAATGAAGATATAAATTATTATCTGGATGATTTTTGACTGTTACGTCAACTTCATGTTCTTGTAAATATGATCACGCCCTGATTTTATGGCTGGAAACTTTCCTTCCTGTGATTGAATAATT
Source organism: Hanleya hanleyi (assembly GCA_036873755.1). Taxonomy (NCBI): domain Eukaryota; kingdom Metazoa; phylum Mollusca; class Polyplacophora; order Lepidopleurida; family Hanleyidae; genus Hanleya; species Hanleya hanleyi. The sequence goes on along the minus strand of JAVTVY010055649.1, from coordinate 1,153 downwards.
ACAAGATTTACCACATACCGTGAATTTTTGAACTCCATTAATTACAGTAGAAATCTAAAAGGAGACGACTCACCTTTTGGTATAGGTTCACCCGACAGGATGACTTCAAGGCCGGGGCTTTCCAGCAAGGCATCACGGAGTTCCCTCCCTTCCTTATGGAAGAGAAACACCATGGGTACAGCTGGGCTCGGACCACTAAAAAAAAGTCCCTAGCCGTTAACCCCTCTAAATAACCTCTGCCATAGAGGACAAGTTTTTGTGCTGATTTTTTCCCCAGCTTCCTTTTGATAATGAGACAAGGGCTTGCATGGCCAACATTAAGCATGACAAGTGCCCTTTTGAGTTGTGACTTTTATTTTGAATTCACTGCATAATTCATGCCAGTCTGAGGCACTATATGCAGGTGCGTAGACTCTGCTTTTTGGAGGTAAGTTATTCGCCGGAAGTACAGTGCTTGCCAACAGGACGCTCTGGTTCGAAATTTTGATGGGCGACCCCCGCCAAGAAGTAGATGGCGATGCAGGACTTGAATGGAACTACAAACTGCCAAGAGATGAAAGTCCAAAAATAATTAATAAATCAGCCAGGTGCACTTTCATTAACATGGCCGTCAATGTAAATTTAATAGTGGTCCGAGCCCTAAAAGCGTAAACACAGAATACATATGTCACCGGTTCAGGTAAGTCATACTAGGAGGCTGGATGACAATCTCTCACTGATGTCAATTTCATAGTTTAGTGATAAAGATGGCTGAGTTGTATACCACGTGGAGAGCAAAATATTTCGAAAAAATTAATTATAATAGCCAATTAGGCTCGAATGGAGCATGTTTACTGTGGACTGGGGTGCAGAAGAAGCAGCCACCCCATTATGGAGTGATTAATATCCAGCCTTTTGGAAAGAAAACATGGAGAATAATTCACGTTCATCGTTTGAAATTTATTTTGCATCATAATATAAATTTAGAAGAATTCACCAGTGACATAAGCCACTTATGTCATCAGTCAAGTTGTCACAATATTGCACACCTGAGTGCAGAAGTCAGCTTTGTTAATAATCAGAGACAGAGGTGTAGGGCCATGGAGAAATGTTCAGGTCATGTATTTTTGGGTAAACAGTATCCAAATTGTTTGTTCAGGGTCACACCTGAATT
>JAVTVY010055648.1:0-30653 GCA_036873755.1 Hanleya hanleyi | reverse complement strand
GGACTGTAAAAAATTTTAAGCATTCGCAGGTTCAAAGCCGTTTAAAACCTTTTTATTGCAGAAAATGTATTTCTGGTGAATAATGTAAACTAATATATCGGGAAGACGCTGGGCAAATTTGAATATTACTTATTTATTATTATTTTTGTTTTGTTTATTATTCTGATGGAGCAAACTCTCTGACTTGTAGTTGTTGGTAGTTTTAAGGTGTTATTTACATACATTTCCCTAAATGTAGTTTTTGAGGATCATTTAATAATGTGCCTGGAACGTAATTGGTCCTGGCATGGTTGAGGTTTTGGCCGCCATGAGGTGTAATTTGAAGTGCCAAAAACAACTATTACTTATGAAAGAAATTAGCTTAAAGTATATTATCTTGTCATATGGTCTGAATATTTTCCACGCCCTAGGGGTTTTGAATAACAGCATCTTGAAGTGCAAAATTGTCTATTTGAAGTGGAAAACTTCACGCTTTTTCTCCCATAGGCACATGAAGCTAGTCCAGAACCATGAGCCCTCTGGCTTAGGGCAGCATGGTTTGTACCATGTCTGTTTGGCACAGGAGGTAGATTAAAGTACCAAACAGATTGAGGTCTCTGAGGATCCATTGTGATCAGTGTCTGTAGAGCCTAATTTTCAAAATTCGAAATTCAAATTTTTTTGTAGTTTTGGTTAGGTTTTTGTTAGGGTTTTGTTAGGGTATGTTTGTTTGGGTCATCGTCACCGTGTGACCAATAAGATTAGTTGCGACGTTAAACTTAAAACAACCAACCAAACAACCAGAACCATGATAAACTTTACCCTGAAATATTGGTCTTGTTAATAGTTAGTTGTTGCCCAAAAATGGTTTTGGTTCTGGACTGGCTTCATATGTTTACAGAGAAAAACGGTGCAGTTTTCACCTCGAAACAGACGATTTTTTCACCAATTCACCACTTCAAGATGCTGTTATTAAAACACCCTAATACCCATGGCTTGGGAAATAATCAGACCATACAACAAGATAATACTGAACAATTTCTCTCCAACACAAGGTTTCATTTTGACACTCCAGACCACACCTCATGAGGCCAAAACCTCACTAAACCACGCCAGGTCCTTTACGCATATTCCAGGTCTTGTCACAAGCAAATCACAGGCAGATCACTGCTCCCGTGGATTAGATTATCAAGGTGAGCAGGACAGCAAATTGTCCGGATTAAAGATGTAATCAGCCTCAAATCTAGCTAGTCTGGAATCGATCTGTCCCAAACTCCACGAAAATGACATATGTTACGACAGATACAAAATAAAATACATTTGACCATAAACAAGGAATTTGTCTTTAAAAATAAACATGCCATTTATTTTTCGACGGCCGTGTCAACAAGCGTTTACACGTGTGGTGCATTCTGCCTACATATGCTCTGCAACTCTACCAAACATTAGGCACGAGCCATGACGTTATCCTATGGTTGAGCTGTTCAGCATTCAGATTCGTGAGCGAACTCTACGTCACTCAGACGTCACTCCACGTACAGCACATATTCAATGGCATGTCCGAAGCGGGCAGAGTTTCAAATTTCTCTGGCAACATATTCTTGCATTTGTTGTATATGGCGATCCCACTATCATCAAATATATAACCTGAGACTTTAGTAATATTCGCTGCTGAAAAACAGACCGGAGAGAGTTTACAAAATCCATCGATTTTGAGGCTGATTACATCTTTAAACAAGGCAACTTACTATAATCAGATTTAGAAGAGCAATTGAGTACTCTCCTTGGTGAAATTGGTGAGCATGAGCATATGATTGCCTCACGGCCAGGCCTGTATTCGGGGACTAAAAAGAGGAAGTGACACTGTGACAAATTTCAGAACCACAGGCTGAATAAAATGTCTACTTTGCTTTAGTTTGAAGTAGTTCGTCTGCTAGAAGCATTTAAAAAGTTGGTACCCCAAGCCCAGCTGAATTCCAATTCACAAAGCGGCATCGCTTATCTTTCATTATTGTGACGTCACATTAGACTAGCCTCCCAAAGACTCGACGTTATGAATATTGACGTCCAACCAGGTGGTCTAATGTGATGGCACAAACAAGGGGAGATAAGTGATGATGATTTAATTTCTGGAATAGGCCAGGCTTGAACTACAAACTTTTAGCACTTTTCTAAAATACTTCCAATAAAACCAAAAGAAGTTTTTTTCTGCTGATAGTTGCAACAATAACTAACCCATGAAGAACAGAATAAGGAAAATATGAAAACTTTCGCAATACATCTTTAAAATTGTCATGAATTTGGGCCTGGGTCAAGCCACTCCAGTCGGACTCACAGAGTCTGATCCTTTATGAACTAAGCCTGGGCCCCACCCCATATCCTGATATATTATCAGGGCTCGATGCTAGATCTTTAGATTGCCTGTCCTGTCGGGCAGGTGGGTGTGCAAATTTACTTGTCCAAAGTTTACTCCTACTTGCCCAACTTTGACAGTGAAAATTGTTTGGCCGCCATTTTGCGACTGGCCGCAGAGCGAATAAGTTTCTCTGCGATTGGCCGATAGGCCCCGGCGAGACCAACGTCAGCCAATGAGCGAATGTCTAACGGCCGAGTCGGGAGAAAAACCATGTGCGGAAGCATCATGGCAAATACACTATATGGGAATGGATGCACTCGTGCTAAGAAAAAATCAATCAAAATATACATAAAAATCTCGCATCACCGTAAATTTGACAAGTTCTTACATACTGTAAAAACTTGATTGTCTTCAATAGTCGTGACAGATGCACAGCTGGCAAATTTATTCAGCCAAACGACCTGTCCAGTCGGGCATGTCAGCTGAGAAACTACATGCTCCAGTGCTACATTCAACTGTCTCGGGTAGTCCTTAATGTCGAGCCCTGATTATGCGAGTCCCTCAGCTCTGACAGCCAGCACAAGATTTAGCCGTGATCTTGGATGGCTCCATACAGAATTATTCAAAATGTACTTATGTGTTCATTAGTGGTTAAACTTGAAATGGACAATGCTTCCGAGTCAACGAGTTTGCTCTGTTGAAATATGCTGTCGAGTTTCTTTAACGAAAACACTTACTTTAGCCTGTTTAATCTTCACCAGTGAAGTCTGATAGAAACAAGAGTGCATGAAGGGTTATCTCCCAGTTTTAAAGCACCTGATTGGTTCATTTAATTTTTTTAAAAGAAATCTTATATTTTCATTGGCTGGTAGATAAACTTGGAGGAACTTCCTGCCAATCATATCGTTTTCTCTGTTCACACTTCGAATTAGCCTTGATAGATGAGACAACCGAAAGCATTCAAATTTCATCTACAAACTGGAGGCGAGCCAATCAGAACATACCCAATGACTGTGTGTAGTTTATGACATTCTCCCTAATACGAGTGGCCATATACAAAGGACAGCCAATCCATAACCCACTCATATGGCACATTTTGAAATCAAATTGAATCGATGACAATTTTAAGATTCTTTTGGACAGAGCTGGTGGGCTAATTCGAAGTGTGAACTGAGAAGTCGACCTCTGTATGAAGATGTGTTGGTCAAGGATTTTCCATATTGCATTTTGGTACATCCAGGTAAAATACTGTTCTGAGCTGGCTTTTGGAAGGTTGCTTGTTTTTTTGTGAATTTATAACAGCATATGATATTATGAGGTATGGCAAATCCTCCGATAAACTGATTCAGAGACCGGAAGTGAAATTTTCAGCCATACACTCGGGGGTTGATCCAATTTATCAGAATACGAAGTTGACAAGATGGTCCACTTTCTGCAGATAATTTATGATTTCTTCGTTATTTCAGTGATTTTAGAGAGCGATCAAATTGATTAGATTTTGTTCACAAAATTGGGGGTGATTGAATTTTAATAGGGTTATCAAATTATTAGAGAATTTACCGTAAATCCACACAATTAAATGATTCTTCGAACCTTGAGTAAAATAGGAAATTGATGGATGGCCCCTAAATTTACCTACCTCTTTACATGTCGAACACATAAAGTAAACATTTCTCTCATGTTTCTTGAAATTTTGTTTTGTTATTGTAATATTTAATTTCCTGTAGTATTTCCCCTAACAATGCAATCATTATCTGAGTAGTTGTAATATCCATTTGTGAATTAAATTCCCATTCTGACGATGCGATTTGTAGTAACAGGTCGGCGGGAACTAGGTTGCAGCATGATAACACCGAGTGGTATTCAACTTCATTTGCATGCTAGACATTGTGAGCAACTCGAAAGAAATAAGACACGCAACTTAATCGAGGGGAATCCCTTTTGATTTGTTACTACAAATTTCTTTGTGGGAATGGGCCTTAAGTGGTGATCAGATTTATTCGAACAAGACATTAATGAAATGATATAAACCTCCAGTTAATCAATCACGGAAAGTAGTTTACTGTAATTATGTAATCACAGGAAGGGTTTGTGCGAATTACTGTTACTCGCAGCACAACATATAGATTCTGGTTTGACTATGGCGTCATCAGGATTTCAGGAAATGGTAAAGCTCATGTCATACCCAGTAGACCCAAGGGAGGGTTCTCTTCAGCCTGAAGAACGACGCTGAAGGAAAGATGACGATTCTACCGTCTCGCATATACAATAGTGCACAATAATCACTGCCCATTTTGATCTTCATACACCAGGGCTGACTGGTATATCAGTCACACTCGTCTTAACTCCCCTCCAGTAGAGTTATTGTTCACTCTTATGGAAAATGAGGTTGGCTTATAGCTTTGGACACACCGGTTCTCGTCAGATCACCGAAGTTAAGCAATGTTAAGCTCGGTCAATACTTGGATGGGTGACTGGGTGCTGTACTGGCTGGGCTGATCAGTGTCCAGGGTAATAGGAACTGTGCGCACTCATGTTCTGGCACATGTAGGCACCGTCGTGATAGGACTGAAACAAGGTTGAAAACGACGTTAAACCCTACTACTCGCTCGCTCCTGGAAAATGAGATTGTATTAGTGAATAAGTAACTCACATGACCAGCATGTACGTTTGTTTATACGGGCACATAAGAATGCGACATGAAATTTAAGTCGGGGGAGGAGTTGGGTTGTAAATATCAGGCATCTGCGGTGATTGAGAAGCATTATTATCATACCATATATTTGAAACTTTTTTGAGAAGGGGTGGATTGGAGCTTCATCTTGGGGGTATCTCAATACATCCTGGGCTAACCTCCCCTTGTACATCATGTGATTTTAGGCTCTGTACCCTCGCTACGAGGTCTTTCGCTGCCCCCTTTCTACTGTCGAGAGCCATGGTAAACAGATTTTCCTAATGAACTAAGCGATTGATGTCGTTGCACACTGTTGTCCAACACCCCTATTAACATAGAATCACCCCCAGATTTTCTCAAAATTTGATCAGTCACTCTAATAAATTTGATCAGTCACTCTAATAAATTTGATCACCACCTAAATGTGGGAGAAAAAATGGGTACGGTTCTGTGTTTTTTTTTTATATCCTTTCCTTGTAAACTCAATGTTCTAATAAATTTGATCACCCCAATATTTATGGATGAGAAAATGCACTTCCTGTCTTTGAATTAGGACCGATATGCCCAATCTACATGTACTCTGTACACGTCATTTAATGTGAGCTGTTTTTATATGATTTCATCCATTTTCCTTTGTAATAAAGGACCTGGTGCAGTTTAATCAGGTTTTGATCCCCCCCCCCCCCCCCAAAGTTTGCCTAAATGACCCGGAGTCGTGGGGATTTTTAATAACGGCATCTTGAAGTAGTTAATTGGTGCAAAATTGTCTATTTCGAGGTCAGAAGAGTACACTTTTCTCTTCATAAACCCATGAAGTCCGTCCAGAACAAAGATAAACTTTATTCCGAAAAATATGTCAATAATTAGTTGTTGCGCAAAAACACTTTTGGTTGTGGACTGGCTTCATATGTTTGCAAAAAGAAAAATGGGCTGTTTTCACCTCAAAATTTTTCATACATGACTGTTCAATTTGGCACTCCAAACCACACCTCAAGGGGGCCATAATCTGACTAAACCGTTCCATGTCCTTTGACCACTCAAATAATGTACTTCCTGTAATTGAATTTCTGAAGAGTTAACCATAGTTGCTATTAAAATCATGATCATTGCTGTATTCCTTCAAACAGAATATTAGTGAAATCTACAGTTTGTATTGAAAGTTCCTTGGTATATGGCACACTTTACCTGCCCAAATCGATAAAATTTTACATTACTTGCTTTTTAATTTCTTATTTATTCTATGGATAATTTAATACTGTTTTATGGAAAGATGCTTTTTCTTAAAGTAATGGGTGTATAAAATTGGCTTCCCAAATTTTCTTTCCTTCTCAATGTCTACGACATTGTTTAAGAATAAAATGATTGATATTTTACATGGAATTGTTTTGTTATTTTATTTGTGATATGGTCATTAGAGGTGAGTCTCACCCGAAATACGAAACTGTCCCTCCGCAGGTGCACCTGTTTAGAAATTTTAAACGCAGAAAGTGCTCAAAGTTGTACGTCATTCTGCGAAAACACATAATAAGCAGGCAAATTAAGCTAATGACCTGATTTGTCAATTCTCAAGCCTTTCAGGAGGGATTTTCCATCATAACAAAAATAAACGATACTTCATATAAATACAGAACTGATTTTGGTTAACGTAATCAGATTTTTGTTGGGATGGAAAATCCCTGGTGTTAAACAATTTGTGTAAACAAATCTTGTTCCACATTGAAGCATAGTGAGAAACAAAAACATATACAGATATTACCAGACAAGCCCATAAACGGTTATGCTTCAATGCGCAAACTGTCCATTGTTGTTATGCTATTTCACTTTGTCTCCATCAGTGCACCCGGCTATAGTAAGTCCAGGGTTTCCATGGAAAAAGCATGGACAAGACTTACGCTGGAAAAAGGCTGGAGTATTCAGACAGTTATCCATGCTCTGAATCCAGGGTATGAAAATTTGTCTTCAGAAAGGCAGGAAATTGTTGTCCAGGGTTTCCATGGACGAGGCTGGACATTGTCCAGGGTTTTCATGGACAAGGCTGGACTTTGCCCAGGGTTTCCATGGACGAGGCTGGACATTGTCCAGAGTTTCCATGGACGAGGCTGGATCCAGGGTTTCCATGGACGAGGATGGACGCTGGATCCAGGGTTTCCATGGACGAGGATGGACACTGTCCAGGGTTTCCATGGTTGTGAGACTGGACAATGTCCAGGGTTTCCATGGTGAGGACTGGACAATGCCCAGGGTTTTTCCATCAACTGGTTTTGGCAACTGATTCATGTCGCAGAATATATCTGGATTCTGACTCCATACATGCAGGCACTAGATTCCGTCATGAGACTTAAGTATAATCATTTTGTATATGAAACAACTATGAAATGAATAATTCCTATGATTGTATGTATCAATGTATGTCGGGCCACATTCTAGTTTAATTTATTGATGTCAAATTGTCTCATTTTTGTGGCTATACATGTTACTACACTTGACTATATTCATTGTCAGCTTATTAATGGAACACTAAAAGACACTATATTACATTATCAGGAGTATCACAGTATATACAATTATCACACTTTGGCAAAATGGGCTTTGCAGTAAACCTTCAGCTGCAGAAATGTGCAGGAGCCCTTCCAAATCACTTTGAACGGGATTAAGTTGTGAGCGTCTCAGAACATTACATCACAGAACATTGTGAACAACCTGCTTCTTATTGAGTGTATTGTAAGTTTCTGAAGAACATGTAGCACAGGACTCGAAAACGGCAGGTTACGTTGGGGTTACATCGGTTGAGTTTAGCTGATTGGCTTATGACATGTGGATTTTATTTCGGGGAATTCTCTTGTATAGTTGCCAAAAGTAGGCTGAAAATGGATACACACGATCTCGGGGTCAGTCTTACCGTGTATAGATGACCCAGATGGTTACAGGTTGTATTTGGAGAGTAAATTAGTTGAAACCTGGTACTATGGTTTCAATTGTTCATTCTGGTGATGACAAATCTTGTTACCAATTTTTACATGTACATGTTTGGACCAATTTAGGCAGGGTTGAGGATGATTCATATTTGGAATTTTTAATTTGGGCAGTTCAGTCTTTTATGTCGAATTAACATACCACCGTCTGGGATTACTAAAAGTTGGTGAAATTAGTGAAAAAGAATGTGCAAGTCACTGTTGAAATAAAAGTGTAATGCGCCCCTTGCAATTACAATTAGAATTATGGATCAATATAGTAAACAATATAGTGTGGTAGGAAGCTATGCAAATAAGGTTAAGCTATCCAAATAAGACTCAAGACATGGTTCATGGTACACGTTCTTCTCGAGAGAATTCTGCATATATTCCTGCCGAATAGTCTGGTTTGTCAGGAGATGGAAATATTAGAGATTGTAAATAACTGTGAACCAAATGCCAATCAATTTTAAATCAAACAAGAGCCCAAGGGGCTTCAATATATGCCCATATATTTGAAATTACATTTGTCCAAATTTCAAGGTTGTTTAATAGCCTTGATTCCAATTGTTAACTAGCAATCCAGAGAAAGGTCTACAATTTTGTGCGTCTGAGAATGTAATATACATCACATCTTGGTACATGTAACTAGTTGATCTTGAAGCAAGAGCCGAGAGCTCCCGTATCCCACACTGAAATCGACAATAGTCAAACATAAGAAAATAGTAGATTTCCTGCAAATGGATTCCTTTCAGACGAGATAATTTTTCATGAAAGAAGAAGGAAGTGATGAAGAAAACCTTTGTTCCTGAGTTAATAAATAGGTATGAAGTTCATGAAGGACCCCTCTCCCCATTAAATTAGTAAATGTATGGTTTTATTTCACAACAATTTAACTAAATGTAGCTGTTTCAAACATGGGAGACAACTCCCCAGGACAAATGCCATATACATGTAGGGGAGAGAGCTCTGAATATTCCAACCTAACACATATAGTCAGCTAAACTTGATTCAGTTTTGGGGGACTGTGACCTTGACCTTTGACAAATTGATCTCAAAATGTATGGCTCCTCTTTGCCATGCGAGTAAGGTATACACAAAGTTTGCTACCAATCCATACCTTGAAACTAGAGATATCGCATGGACAACAAATGTTAATGGATGAATAGACGGAACACAATGTTCATCGCATTACACGACCTCATCTTCGACAGGCATAAGAAAATGTGACTTAATGATTTCTTGATTTTGGGGTCCCAGTGACCTTGACCTTTGACCCACATTTTGGTATGTAAACACATCCTGTCCCTCTAATGTATCTACTAGCAGAAAATTTATTTTTAATGATTTCCTGATGGGGTCACAGTGACCTTGACATTTGACCTTGACCTAAATTTTGGTACACGACATCTCCCTGGAATTTCTCAATGGATGCAAAAAATCTTGATTTTTATAAATTTCACGCTTTTGGGGTCAGTGACCTTGACCTTGACCTACATTTTGGTATGTCCCCCTAATGTATCTACTGAAACAAAAAAAGTTATTTTTAATAATTTCCTGATTTTGGGGTCAATGACCTTTGACCTTGACCTAATTTTTAGTATGCGACACTTCATTTCCCCCTATTAAAATCCACTCCCAAAAAATTAGTAATTTTTAATGATTTTCTGATTTTCAGGTCACACTTACCTTTGACCTTGATTCTGGGGGCACAGTGACCTTCACTATTGACCTGGATCTAAATTTTAGTACATGACAAAACAACTCCCCGTAAATTCTCAATGGACTCAAAAAATCCAGATTTTTAACAATTCTCACAATTTTGGGGTCAGTGACCTTGACTTTTGACCTTGACCTACATTTTGGTAGGTGACACATCATGTTCCCCTAATGTATATACGGACACAAAAAAAATGTTATTTTTAATAATTTCCTGATTTTGGGGTCAGAGTGACCTTTGACCTTGACCTATTTTTTTGGTATGCTATACTTCATTTCCTCCTATTAAATCCACTCACAAAAAATTAGGAATTTTTTTACGATATCCCGATTTTTTTGGCCACACTGACCTTTGACCTCTGACATCGACCTACATTTGGTATGCAACACATCGTTCCCCCTTCCCTAGGGCATCCACTCACCAAAAATTAGAACTGTAGATAGAAAACTGTCAATGATTTCCTGATTTTAGGCAACAGTGACCTTTGACCTCTGATCTCGACCTCAATTTTGGTATGCGTCACATCGTCTCCACCTAGCATATCCACTCACAAAAAATTGCAACTGTGGATAGAAAACGTTCACAGATATAGACCGGAAACAAAGTCTTCAGTGATTTCCTGTTTTTTTTAGGTCAGTGACCTCTGACCTCGACCTTCATTTTGGTACGCGACACATAGTCTCCCCGTAGGGTACCCACTCACCAAAAATTGGAACTGTATATAGAAAACTGTCCCAGATATAGACCGGACACGAGGGACGGACACACGGACGGAAACCGCCATCACATAATATGTCCGCCTTTTGGCGGGCGTATAAAAAGCAGAATTGTTGTCATTGGCTTGTTATAGGAGATCTCGAAGAATAACAATAAACAGGTCACACACATTTTTCAGTGTTACCACTAGACAGGATTTTCGCTGATTTAACATCTTGGTTTCCTAGATCGATAAATTTACTGCCTATTTTAAAACACAAGAAACAGTGCAACTTGCATATTCTGTTTTGTTTTTTTGAAACACTCATTTTTTCTGGAAAATTTTCCATGCTTTTTCCAGCCTATTTTTGATGATAAATTTCCAATTTTCATGCTGAAGAAGTGGTGAATTCCCGTTATTCCATGGTGTCCATAGAGTCCATGGACATTGTCCATGATTTCTAGGGTCCAGAATAATGTGACCATGGACATTGTCCATGGTTTCCAGCATAATTCCAGCCTATTTTCCGGGATTTCTAGGCCGCATCATGGACATACGGAATTTCTATAGCCCCATAACTAACTCCAGGAATTTCTTCCAAGTTCCATATCACTTGATCCTCAAATACTGGATACTTGGCTTCAAAATTAAGGGCACGTCAGGGGCTTCACCTCTGAAGAGGGCATGCAGTCATAGAAAAAGTTGTTTCTTAAACTTCAGCGTGCAGGTTTCTCTGAACACGCATCTCAACCTATGGGTATGAGGTATGACCCCATCAAATCAAGTGTTTCTTATACTCATCGTCTCGGCTTGTGCAATGTAGAACTACCGGTACATGCATAGGAAAGCGGACAACTGAACCTCACCGAAATATCGTAACTCATTTTCTTCATTTGAATTCTGAACAATTAGAAATGCTGGAATCATTGTTTGCTAATAAATCATTAGAAATGTAGTGAATGTTCATTAATCAACAATTAAGAATGCTGCAACCACTGTTCACTAATTAACAATCTGTTGAATTTATTTCATTATTCCGAACAACATATACAGGATATTGGTTTAAGGAGTATAGCGTCAAAATCGTCAAAAAAAAAGAAAAGAGAAAAAAAAAGATAATTTCACAGCCTAAATTTGCATTGATCTGTACTAAAATTGATTATAATTATTTACATGTATATGGAAACATTGCTATATTGTGAGTTCAAAATGATAAAATGTATGTACATGATAGATTTTGGAGATCATTGCAAATTTTTCTAGGTTAAATTTAATGAAGCACATTGACAATAACTTCATATTACATTATTCATTTTGTACATGGACTCGTTGAAACAAACAATCTATGAGGAAGTGCTCTAATTAAGTAAATCACTCCAGACTAATTAGAATATCTAATAAATGCTACATACATGTTTTACCTGTTCAGACTGATATAAGGTGGTTCAACTCAGTTTGTCTGTCCGTGCATCTGTAACTTCAGCATGAACTTGAGGGGATGTTAACAGGACATGAATTGGCAACCCTCCAGGAATATTGAGAATCAAAATGGTATCAAGTATTAGCTGAATCCATGCAAGTCTCATTTTTGCGGTTTCCTTGGCTCAGTCTATCTTCAACTGCCATGGTTTATATCTTCAACTGCCATGGTCTAGCATTTTGTTTTTGAAGTCTTTAACACGGTTTTTGTGCATTCTGTATATTTGCACTAAGCTGCATGCAAATTGGCCTGCCTGCCTGCTACTGATAGATTCTTCAAAGCGCTTTTCAGGCCTTAAACAGCCCATGCGCATGTGGAAACAACAGCTTCAGGATATTTTTTCACTCACTTCCTTGTCTGCCAGGATTAGTTTTCTGATGCTTGAAACAAGACTCAAATACTCTGTTTAATATTTGGAGACGAAAAATCACCGTTTGCATGTATACAACAATTTTGGATTCAGTCAACTCTGAACCAATCAATCAACCAATCGGCGTTGGATTAGAGATCATGTGAACAATCAATATGGCACACTCAAATCATGTGACATTGCCGATCAGCGAGGAGCGGCAAAGCTGGGGAACAGCATCCAAAGATCCCCATCAGATAACAAAGTTCATAGAGTATTCAGAACTGGTGTTAAAAACTTCTGTGTGGCACTAGGATTTATTTGTAAATGATTGCTCTCGGCCACACTATATTCAAGACGACTTCTCCGTTCACACTTTAAATTACCCTTGATATTTCAGCCCACCGACTGTTTTCAAAAGAATTTATCAATAGACATGAAATGTCATTGACCTAGTAAACATGCTAAAATATATTCAAATTTTGAAATGGACCATATGAGTGGGCCATTGTTTGGCTGCCATATATCTGGCCAGATCTACCGCCATAATAAGATTAATGACGTAACTACCTGAGAGAATATGACACCCTACACACAGTCATCGGGTATGTTCTGATTGGTTCGTCTCTGAGTTGTAGACAAAATATACACCTCGGGGGGGTTTTTACATCTTCATATTATCCAGCCAATTTCTATGTTCTCACTTCGAACCTGCCTTGATTTATCTGACCCCCTTCAAAATCCGAGGTGTAAATTTCACCTACGAACGAGAGATGAACCAATCAGAACGTACACGCCGATTGTGAGTAGAGTGACATTATCCTCAAATTCCTCCTAATATGGTGTTTGTAGCCCACTATATAGGTCAGTCAATCAATAACGCTCATCTACGACCCATTTTGAAATTCAAATGTTTGCGAGGTCAGCGACGTCTCGTGTCTATAAGTTCTTTGAACATTGAAAGGGGCCAGATATATCAAGGGAAGTGGGAACAAAAAAATTCACTTGATAAAATAAAGATGGGTTTTTAATGCTTTAGGTGGTCCAAACCATCAAGGCATCGGAGGAGTGTATAATGGAGATGATGTCTTGTGTATGAAGATGCATCAATTGAGGAAAACCATTCATTTGTATCTCCCTTTTGTTTTCCAATGAGCACAGGTTCCCACCAGTGAAAAATGCCATTGAGGTGTAAATTATATTCAACAAACAAATCAGCTGTGAAATTCTATAGTTCTGGTCTTATTATGATGAATGCTCTAATACTTCAATCAATTAGGAAGTACATTCTCATCCAAAACTATTGGGGCGATCAAAGTTATTAGAATGTAAAGTAACATTTTGGATGAACGGTAATCCCTCTAATAATTCAATCAAAAGTAGTGAAATTTCCAACCATAAAATATTGTGTGATCCAATTTACTAGAATGTAAAGTTGACAAAATGATACAAAAACATGCAGGACCATATCTATGGTTACGGTAATTCCCCTAATAATTCAATCACAATAAGTTCACTTTTCAACTCTGTTATTCAAACAAAGAGAAAAAGTATAACATTCAAATTGAAGTAAATTCGTAAAATGACAAAATATGACACTTTGAAGCTGGTGCCATGAAGAATATTGCCAAATATAAGCCATTTTTGCTGCACTTCCTGTGATCGAATTATTAGGGGAATTACCGTAGTCCTATATTTTCATGTAATTAAGATAATCCCTCTAATAATTCAATCAAAGGTAGTGAAATTTCCCAACATCAAATGTAGGGGTGATCAAATTTATTAGAACATGGTGACAAAAGTTGACAAAATGATTCAAAATCATGCATATTATAATCAATTATTTTTTTTCATTATTTTCATGATTTTAGAGAAGATCAAATTTATTACAACAGCCAATTGAATTTTGTTCCCAAAGTTGGGGGTGATTGACATTTAATAGGGGGATTGAATTATTAGAGTGATATTTCATAATCAAATTTATCAAGGTGACTAATCAAAATATGAACCAAAATTGACAGAACTGAATAAATGTGATTGAATTATTAGAGAATAACCACATGGTAATAAGTAACAGATATTGAGATTATCAACAGGTTAAAAATGAAAATTGTGATTAAGTTATATATGGTATCTGATAACAAAAAATTGTTACCAGCTGACACTTGCTGGGTTAAAATTTTGTACCCATGATTAAATGAATGAAATTCTTTTTTGTACACAGTTTGATGGTTTACATGTAAGCACATTTAATACTAGGTAAAATATGTTCAAACTTAAAAAAGTCCCACGAACTCAAAAGTAATAGTAGTAGATTCATAAGGCCACTGTGACTTAATTGGTTGTTTAGCATGACCTTGATTTTTTAAATATACGTGCTGGATGCTATAATTATTCATTATTAATTATTAGATTGCAAACAAATTGTATACGAAAATGAAGAAACTGAATAAATTTTACTCATGAAAATTTAAATCCCTCATCTATTTTAATTATTTGCCCTCAAAATATAGATGAGTGCTGGTCATGCTAAACAACTAATTAAGTGACAATGGCCTAATTATTGGGTTTTCATGTTATATTATTAATACTGTATCGCTAGCCAATGTACACTATGACTGTGAATCTCGATCCAACAGGTGTGAATCTAAACCCAACGGAGCTGTGAATCTAAACCCAATAGCTGTGAATCTAAACTCAGATGCTGTGAATAAAATACTAATGGCTGCAGCCCTCACAATTCACAACACAAAGCCGAAGCCAAATCTGAAGTAAAATCGATTGATGTCCACATTCTTTTTAGTCTCATTATTTGGACTCTCACTACAGATGCCATCCCCAATACCATCAAATCTTACATAGATAGATGAGGACATGTTTAGAGAGATACTTAATTACTTGGTAAACTTGACCAATGACATCCAATTTCCTTCAGTGGCCGTTGAAGTTACTTCAAATTGCGAGCCATTCAGAATTATTCTTTTTTTTTCAACAGCACTCGCACCTGAAGCACTCTAAACATCTGAACATCAGTTTAAGAAAAACACAGCATAACATGTGTGCACAAGAAAATGTGCTGAAATTATAGCGAAGAAATCCCGTCTTATGGTAGTAATCCAAACTACCCTACTAATTGTATGATATTTACTACATGTACATTCGTGTAACAGTGCCTGATAATTGTCCAGTCTAGTTCAAGGAGAAATTATCAGTCATATGCAACATTGGATTTATCTGAAAGCAGTTCAACCCGTTGGGACACGTGTCCACACAAGTTTTCCCTAGTCTTCATTCCATCCAGGAACAACTCAGGATTGTCTAGTCTCTGGCAGATCCAGTGCTGCCACCTGGTGTCTGGCACATCCAACTTGCATAACTCATGTGCCCAAGTTACCAATGCCAAGTGGAAGCAGGTAGTTTTTCCGGAGTTCACTGGTGGGCAGCTTGCTGTAACTGACATTGTCCTTCTGGTTAAATTGCAGATGGCTTTTATGGAAGTATGCCGTCGTGCACAACACCTCCGCCTCCTCATCTTTGAATGCTGCGACAAAGTTTGTCGAAAAGTTTTCATACTTGATTGTGAGCGTCTCCAACACCCACTGCATCTTCACGTCAGATATCAGACGCTTTTTCTGTGTCGATGTCGAGTTAGTTTTCTTCATCATCCGCTTGGTCGTGTCGAAAGTTTTTGAAAACCTGTCCCCGTTTTCGGCTTTCTGGGGCGTGACCAATGTTATTCGAAAGCCTGTGCCTTTGTTCCGGATCATCAGTAGACAAATATTGAAGAGACGCTCCGGGTCAATTTTTGGCGTGACCACGTAGACGGATGCGCCCACGCCGAACCAATCGTCCAACATGGACTTCCATAGACGGAGGATGAAATCATGTGCCATTATTCCGCCACCCTCAGGAATCAAGTCTAAAAGATCTTGTACCTGGGGAAAGAGAACATAAACAATGATGTTAAGCAATCAGGTGAATGAACTTTGTATTTAAAACCAATCGGACGTTTGTTCAAAAATAAAATTTCATCTATATTTCATTTGTGGTATGTGAACAAATGCATTCAAAATTCAGATTATTTCAGGTTCAACAACACTTAACCAGCTAAATTTTAATTCTGGGAGTCAATATGAAAACTGAATGTCACATAGATATATGCAACAGAGTAGCGAACTATTTCCATTAAGTAACAGGTTATCCCAGATGATCCTGTTAAACAAAGTATCGAAGCCTTGGATTTTGTAACAAATTATCAAAGCCTTGAAATTTGTAACAAAGTATCAAAGGATTAAATCAAAGCATTGAATTTTGTAGCAAAGTATCAAGTTTGTAACAAAGTATCAAAGCATCAAATTTTGAAACTATATGGCTAAATTTTTTGTAACAAAGTTTCAAAGCATTGAATTTTGTTTACAATTATTTTTTATATATTACAACAAGTCAAATTATGTGACAAAGTATTATATTTTGGAACAAAGTATACTACATAGAATTAGCAAGTTCACTTTTACTTTTATTGGGAATAGGCAAAAAAATATAACTAATAGAGCCATTTTATAGCTAGAATAACTGATGCTTAATAGTCTCTCACACTCGGATAAGATCCAGCGAGTAGAATGCTTTATTATTCCTTATGTTTTACAATGTTAAATGAAACACGAACTGATGAAACCCCCCAGTAATTATACTACATTGCAGCAGAATATAAACACTCTACTAAGCCATGTAACAAACAATAGTCCAATGTGTCCCTCTGGCTATTTAAGAAAACATGTGGTAGTCTTAGCAGTTGTCAAAATCCCTTAAAGGTAAATATATCTATCAAAAGCCAAAGAAAGCTGAATATCAAACGATTTACACTTGAGTTGTTGATACGGATAAAAGTTTAGATAATGTAATACTGGTAAATCATCCTGAACTATATGTGCTCGAGCTCATACTGAACTAGATGCACTGTCCCAAATTTTATGTAATTTTGCTCATCATGAACTGCATGGATACACCACAGCTTATCTCGAACAGGATGCACAATAGCACAATAGCTTATTCTGGACTGGATGCACTGTACCTCATCCTGATCTGGATGCACTATATCTTATCCTGAAGTGGATGCACTATATCTTATCCTGAACTGGATGCACTATACCTTATCTTGAACTAGATGCATTATATCTTATCCTGCATGCACTATACTTCATCCTGAACTAGATGCACTATATCTTATCCTGAACTGGATGCACTAAACCTCATCCTGAACTGGATGCACTACATCTCATCCTGAACTGGCTACACCATAATAACTCATCCTGAACTGGATGGACCATAGCTCATCTTGAACTGGATGCACCCTAGCTCATCCTAAACTGGATGCACTCTAGCTCATCCTAAACTGGATTAACTATACGTCATCCTAACCTGCATGTACTACACATCCTGAACTGGATGTACTAGAGCTCATCCTGAACTGGATGCACTATACCTCATCCTGAACTGGATGTACCATAATAACTCATCCTGAACTGGATGTACCATATATATCATGAACTGGATGCACCCTAACTCATCCAAAACTGGATGCACTATACCTCATCCTGAACTGGATGCACTACATCTCATCCTGAACTGGCTACACCATAATAACTCATCCTGAACTGGATGGACCATAGCTCATCTTGAACTGGATGCACCCTAGCTCATCCTAAACTGGATGCACTCTAGCTCATCCTAAACTGGATTAACTATACGTCATCCTAACCTGCATGTACTACACATCCTGAACTGGATGTACTAGAGCTCATCCTGAACTGGATGCACTATACCTCATCCTGAACTGGATGTACCATAATAACTCATCCTGAACTGGATGTACCATATATATCATGAACTGGATGCACCCTAACTCATCCAAAACTGGATGCACTATACCTCATCCTGAACTGGATGCACTACATCTCATCCTGAACTGGCTACACCATAATAACTCATCCTGAACTGGATGGACCATAGCTCATCCTAAACTGGATGCACTCTATCTCATCCTAACCTGGATGTACCAGAGCTCATCCTGAACTAGATGCGCCACAGCTCATAATGAACTGGATGCACTATACCTCATTCTGAAGTGAATGCACTATATATCCTGAACTGGATGCACCATAGCTCATCCTGAACTGGATGCACTATCTATCCTGAACTGGATGTACTAGAGCTCATCCTGAACTAGATGCACCATAGCTAATCCTGAACTGGATGCACTATACCTCATCCTGAAGTGAATGCACTATATATCCTGAACTGGATGCACCCTAGCTCATCCTGAACTGGATGAACTATAGCTCTTCCTAAACTGGATGTACTATATCTCATCTTGAACTGGATGTACCAGAGCTCATCCTGAACTAGATGCGCCATATAGCTCATCCTGAACTGGGTGCACTAGATCTCACCCTGAACTGGATGAACTATAGCGTATCCTGAACTGGATGTAATATATATACACACTTAAAACTAAAGTGTTGAAACTTACTTGTAAAGTGTTGAAATAACCCTTTAAGTGTGTCCACAGGGACAACACTTAAAGAACAGTCCCTGTGGACACACTTAAAGGGTTATTTCAATACTTCACGAGTAAGTTTTAACACTCTAGTTTTAAGTGTGTAGCTTGTCCTGAACTGGACGCACCATAGATTATCCTGAACTGGATGTAATATAGCTTGTCCTGAACTGAATGCAGTCATAGCATATCCTGAATAATTTGATATCCAGTGGCTCATCTTAAGTCAGGATCGATGCATTTTGACATGAACACAAAATCTGACCCCTCCCAGTGCATAATAAGCCTGCATGATACGAGATGAGAAAAACCTCAACATCATTGTTGACTAGGCTCATTAAACTTAATGGTTTCATTTATCATCACCTACTTGCCAGGTAAGGGGACAGACAGGTGGGTTTTACTTTTATTTCTATCTTTAGTTTAGCCACAAGATATTTTCGACATGAAATATGCATTGAAACAATCTGACAGGTGAAATGTTAATTCTGTTTGCAGAATAAGCAATCTGGTTACAACTCAGGCAGCTCCCCTATCGGACATGTCGCTAATTAAGATCTGGGACAGTCTCTATCTTAAATCTGTCACTTATCTCAGACTGGCGATCAATCACAGTCCAACTTCAACGGGCGAATAGGTGCCTATTCGAGCAAATAATAATCTTCAGTGATTGCTCATGGAGAGCAAGAACGTCGTCAGCCGCCTGGGTTGGATTTTTTTCTGCACCTTGTTCACTGCAGAAATAATCGGATAGGCATCTATTCGCCCGTTGAAGTTGGACTGTGATTGGTCGCCAGTCTGACATGCATGACAGATTTAATATACAGTCTGTCCCAGATCTTGATCAGCGACATGTCCGATAGAGGAGTGGTTATTAAGTCTGAGTTTTAATCAGATTGCAGAATAAGTAAATCTTGGGCGAAGCATGTGAAATGAGACTTTCCATGCTTGTGGGTACATGGTGCTAAAACAACTCGTGCCTCACAAATATTAGGGGCGAAGACAAAATTAGGGACAGGTGGTGATCGATAAAGAACCATTAATTTTAAGGAGCCTTAAGGTAGCATTATCATAAAAGCTGTAATGGAACATTACCTCATCATAGTTCTTGTCAAGCTGTAGGAATCGGGTCACTGAGTTGTCAGTAGCCTCGGAGAGTGACTCTGCATCTGCATTGCCCTGTTCCAAGATTTGCGCGAAATTGGCCACAAACCATCCCCAGTAGTTTTTGCCGTATACTTTCAATGCTCCGCTAGTCCTATTGATTTTGATGGTAACATTTGGGGCTGGTTTGCATTTTACGAGGTCACCTTTTTCGGCAAATCTTTCTTCAGGGAAAAATGTACGTAATAGAGTCAGCCACCATTGGACGACATCTCTGGTTGTTGCTGTAATAATAATTTCCTTGCCTCTGTCGAAAAAGTCAAGTTCATATGGGGTTGGGGTGGCCCATATTTGAGCCAGTATATGTTGTCGCTCGCTTTTGGACATTTTGACAAGTCTTGTCAAATGGTTAAATTGTACACCTGTAAATTGTTATCGGAGTTCTTATATCAACTGGGATTAAATAGCTTGTGCAGATAATATCGTATAATTTTGGAGGTCGTCTGTAGGCAGATAACACGGATCACGTTGTAGCCCTACACTTCCGCATACAACATCCAGGTATGACGAAAACTGGCACCAGTACAGGTGAAAATCTCAGGTAGATAAAAAAAATTCGATCAAAGTGGGCCGGGCCCGTGTTGTTGCGATGTAGTCCGTTTTCTCTCTATATGTCCCGTCCTGTAATCAGTTAGGCAAATAATCACACCATTTATCCATCATACTTGATATTTAAATGGTTTCTTAAAACAATAAAATACTCATAAAATTCCACTGTCAACGGCTACTCTGTAAACAAGCCAGGCTTCGCTTTATGACCCAGTTGACACACCGAATGTTTTAACAACCCTTTCACCTGATTGGCTAACGTACAGGTAAGGGACCAATCGATGGCGGCGTCACATGTGTCCGCACAGGTAGATTCAGGTGTGAGGTCAGAATGTATTTATAGCAGTGAGTGACATGTGGTTGGCTTGTATTCCGGCTCATAGACAGGATTATCTCAAAGCTTACCTGTGATTCAGCATGCCATAATTCTGAGTCGATGGACTAATTAGTTTCAAAAATGCATAACAATACTGGTATGTCAAAAACATAGGGGATGTTAGTTCAAGCTGATATCTCTTGGATTTATTATAGAGAACTCTAGAAACTATTAACGTCAACTTTTATTCGTCTGTTGTCTTCTGACAATTATTCAGTAATAAAAACATCCATGCACTTAGTGATAATAAGAAATAACCATTTTGCATTACCGCTAGTATATGGCAAGCCAAAGTGCTTTTTATTCCGAATTTCCGATATCGCAAATTCTAATTTCCGATATCGGAAATTGCAATTTCCGATATCGGGAATTAGAATTTCCGATATCGGAAATTCAGTGACAATTTTCGATATCGGAAATAGAATTTCCCATATCGAAATTCAATTTCCGATATCGGGAATTCAATTTCCGATATCGGGAATTCAATTTCCGTTGTCGGAAATAGAATTTCCCATATCGGAAATTGTCACCGAATTTCCGATATCGGAAATGAAAGCCTGAAAGCTTTACAAAACCTAGGGGTGCATTCCACACCTAACTTTGAATCTGAATCTGAAACCTAAATGATGTGCGGCTAAAAACAGTCATGGGTTCGGATCTTCGACCATAAATAGATGTAAAATCTTTAACAAAAACCTTGTAAACGTATATATTTTCTAAATGGGCACACTCGTGCCATTATTTCAGGGGACTTGTGAGCTATTGAAATTGAAAAGGAAAGACGTGCAATCCTCCTTAGCCCTTCTTCAACTTTTCTGAAAAACATGAAATGATTTTATTTTTATGTATGTTAAAGTGTTTCCCGTCCAAAGGACAATTTAATATGGCGAAAAAAATAGGGGGTCGACCTACTCGTTTTTTGTAAAATTTTATCGCCATAGAGGAATCATGATTTTCGCTTCCAGAAAAAGTGCGGATTTTGGTCCTCCAGATATTCAATTAAGGACACGATTAACTCTGTAGTGGCGAGTGGGTGCGATCAACAAGCAATTGTTATATCCTCGTTTGGAGAAATGGTTACGTCCAGCAGGGTGATACTATAGATATCAGTTAGTAGAAAGGTAAGAAGAATTACCTTGCTGTCAAAATCGGGCGATCTTCCTTATTATAAAATTAGGGAGGGACCACATTGTACGAAACCGTGGCAAGTGTGGAGTGCACCCTAGAGATGCAATTCCCGATATCGGAAATTCAATTTCAATTTCCGATATCGGGAATTGCATTTCCGATATCGGAAATTGAATTTCCGATATCGGGAATTCAATTTCCGATATCGGGAATTCAATTTCCGATATCGGGAATTGTCTCCGAATTTCCGATATCGGAAATTGCAATTCCCGATATCGGAAATTCAATTTCCGATATCGAAAATTCTAATTTCCGATATCGGGAATTACGGAAATTGAATTTCCGATATCGAGAATTCAATTTTCGATATCGGAAATTGAAGGTCATGAATTTCCGATATCGGAAATTTTAATTCCGATATCGGGAATTCAATTCCCGATATCGGAATTTCTCGAATAAAAAGCACTTTGGCTTGCCATACTAGTAGCCTATATGATCATCCTACAGATCGTCTTCCACTTCGAATTGGTTCGTACTGGGAACGTAGAAATTAGCAAGGTGAAATGAAGATACCTCAATATTTATGCCGGTCCGTATACTCCGTAACCAGCGCTCTTAGACGAACCGTGGCTATAGAGATGATGATACACATATAAGATATTTTTATTGGAATTGTGATCAGTCAAAAATATCAATCTACACTCAAGGAAAAGTTACGTGTATTACCAGCTAAAACCAGCGGAGTATCTATGTATGACTCAAGAAGAAACCGTATACGTTGTGAAGATGAAACCAGTAGGTCTATATTCCCTACAGGCATCGATACCGAGAAATATACGAATTTTCGTAAAACAAATCCTGCATTGGTCATAAAAACAGTCAATAAATTTGCATCGTATACTTTCGTTGTTTTTCAATTGAACCAGTACAGGTGAAAATCTTACGAAACATTGACAACAATGCTGATCACTGACATGTATAACGGACAGAAATGTAATGATGCAACATTTGGCTATATTTGATAAAGATTTAAAGGGTCAGGTCGCATTGTTTCTACTATATCCAGGCTTGATACAGTATTTTATTGGTTGAGATATTCCAGTTTTGGGAACTGGGGGCATGAAGGATAAATAAAATTGCGACTGACAGTGAAATAACAAAATATTCTGATAATTGATGCTCCCCAGGCATGTATGAGGCGCCGTTTGTCACTTTCTGATTTAATCTACTGATTTATAAATATCGGGTATTTAGCAGTCGGATATATAAATCCGCAAAAAATGAGCGTGAAATAAACACTGACTTTAGTCAATTTTAAATCCTATATCAGCGAATAAAATTCGAGAAAGATTTATAAATACCTATTTTAGATTTCCAGATATATATATCTCTCGTTGTGTTATTCCTGGGATATAATTTTCTCCACAATATATATATATATTTCTGACAAACGATTTCTTATTTATATATCCGAGGTAACGTATCTTACTTATATATAAATATTTCAAAATGTGTTGTTGGGGTATATATATATATCCAGTCCTCATCTAACTCAGGATTTGTAAATCCTGAACTGAGAAATGCCATATATAGATATCCCATTTACAATATGCTAATAGTATGCTAATGAGTCGCGAAAACCGGTGACGTCGTCGGTTTTGGTGTGGCTTTAGATTATATTATCTCCAGTGGAAATATCTTAAGCTGACACCGGTGTCGTCGTTAGAGGACTTGACCGCGCGAGTGACCGCCGCTGTTTTGCGGGCGATTGCGGACGAGCCTCGGGCATCGAATCCCACAAACGCTCGAAGTTCAACGATATCAACTGATGGCGATTTCGAAGAGGTAAGGTATTTATAACTTTTTAGATCATGTACTCGTTTCAAGTTAATGTGAAACATTGAAAGTATACTCTCTTACGTCTGGTATCATAGACTGATAGATATCTTTCATAGACTGATATTTTAATCTTTTGAAGAAATTGGAAACATTTTCAATCTACATCGATGAGCTTGCAACACAAATTGATAAATTCATTATGAATACTAATAATAATAGCTTTCTATAAATTCTGTGCTGCTGCGAATAACGCTGGTAAAAAAGTTATCATTCTGGTGGGAAAGTAAGAAGTACTTGAATGAAATTGCCCGATAATATTCACAGATGACCCACAAATTAGCGCATGTTTACAATACCGCACATGAGAATCTGCGGATTGATTTAGACCCTTGGTACACTTGAAGAGGCTTAGTGTGACATCATCAGTTTTGCGGTAAACGTATCGTAACTCATTAGCATACTATAACTGGGATATCTATATGTGAGACTTTCTCAGTTCAGTATTTGTAAATCCGGAGTTAGACGAGGACTGGATATATATATACCCAACAGCACATTTTGAAATATTTATATATCAGTAAGATACGTTACCTTGGATATATAAATAAGAAATCGTTTGTCAGGAATATATATATATATTGTGAAGGAATTTATATCCCAGAAATAACACAACGAGAGATATATATATCTTGAAATCTAAAATAGGTATTTATAAATTTTTCTCGGATTTTATTCGCTGATATAGGATTTAAAATTGACTAAAGTTGGTGTTTATTTCACGCTCATTTTTTGCGGATTTATATATCCGACTGCTAAATACCCGATATTTATATATCCGACTGCTAAATACCTGATATTTATAAATCAGTAGATTAAATCAGAAAGTGACAAACGGCGCCTCATAAGCATGCGCACTGAAGACAAATCCCGGAAATTCCCGTCGCGTGGGGACTGGCTACTTTTGCAATGTAGAATTAAACTCGCAGCGTTTTCGCGTCACGTGGTGAGTTTTTACACATTAAAAGACATCCTCACCACAGCGCATGCTCCATTTCACAGGCTCATTTAGCATCCCTGCCTCCAATAGCGGAAGTTGACCTTTACTACGTTGCTATGACGTATAGGAGAAAACCCACGCACGCAGGCTTTAGCAACCACCTCGCTGGGGGTCTAATAACACCCCAGCCACCAGTCAGATTTTTGGAACGGATTCGGGGCCTTCGCGCACATCGCCGGAAGTGACATCATATATAGTAAAATAGATGTTTACCGAACATTTCGATTACTTTACAAGTCTGAATTAATACCTCTGTTGACCTAGCGTTAAAAAGAATTATCTGGAGATAATTTCCCCTGTTTATCTGGACAGAGCATATGAAAAGTAGTTCGCTCATGTGCAACACTATAGGAGTTGTTCGGCCGGATTCAAACTGAACCGTACGTTGGTTGGTTTCCCCTATACGTCATAGCAACGCAATCTCACGTTCGGCTATTTCCGTATTGGCGGAACAAGCCTCTCACACAGAACGCACAAATCCCCACTGGTGGGGAGCGTATGACGATCACGCAGTGAGCCGGCTAAGAAATAGTGCCTTTGATAATCGAGAGATCCGGGTGCATTTTATTGTGAAATTCAGTTAATTTTAACCAAACGAACATAACTCATTCAAATTATACAAAACTATTTCGATGTTTAGTTGAATAATAGCAATCTATCACCAGAACTCAGCAACTGGGCTAATTTCCGCCAATACGGAAATAGACGAATGCGAGATTGGTTCCGCCGAAAATTAATTGTGTGCATGATAAGATAAGATTCTTTATTGCACTGAGCATCCCATTTGGGACAGAGTACAAAACATATAAAAAGTAGAATAAATAAGAAAGTAAACAAACAAGTGCGACGTTTCCGGTTCTGCTCCCAGAAATCCACTTGGCCAGAGGTCAGTTTTCGCAGCTAAAGTGAGTTCTGGGGCTAGATTGATAGCAACGTAGTAAAGGTCAACTTCCGCTATTGGTGGCAGGGATGGTAATGGAGCCTGCGAAATGGAGCATGCGCTGTGGGGAGGTTGAGGCTTCAGTTTGAATCCGGCCGAACAACTCCTTCAGTTTTGCACATGAGCGAACTACTTTTCATATGTTCTGTCCAGATAAACAGAGAAAATAATCTCCAGATAATTCTTTTAACGCTAGGTCAACAGAGCTATTATGCAGACTTGAAAAGTAATCGAAATGGTCGGCACTTGGGGACTTGAAAAGTAATCGAAATGGTCGGCAAACATATATTTTACTATATATGATGTCACTTCCGGCGATGTGCGCGCGGCCCCGAATCCATTCCAAAAATCTGATGGTGGCTGGGGTATTATTACACCCCCAGTGAGGTGGTTGATTAAGAGATATGTGTGAGCGTGTCGTGGCCGAGTGGTTAGGATGTTTGACTCTGATCCGGAGTGCTACAGCTGGCGTGGGTTCGCGCCTCGCCAGTGACCGCTTACATATATACTCGCCTATTCACAAGGCGCTGGACTAATTCGGTGTCCAGGGTAAAATGGACTGATGGTGGAACTAGTTGCTACGCTAGACCTTCGCCAGCGGAGGCACTTGGGGAATAAAGCACTTGGGTGTCTTTCAGTGACCGCTATATAAATTCACTCACAGTAGTACATTGCATACACCGCTAGGAAGCTCACATGGTTAGACTATCACAGCACTTTCAGGATGGTAGTTCGTCCAAATTGTAGAATTGTATAAATGTACTTTCAGGATAGTAGTTCGTCCAATTGTAGAATTATATAATAAATGTTCACTTCACAGCACGATAGTTGAGCTATAAAATGCTGAGTGGTTCCTAATTGATTGTATATTAATATGTACTCCGTAAGGAGGTACCTCTCTCAAAGGGGGAAATTACGAACCGAACTTGAACTTGAACTTGATAGCAAAAAATCGCCAGTCGCCGGAGACCTCTCCGGTGCGTGTCGACGAGTTTCCTTGCGGTCGAAACTCGCCAGTCGCCACGCGCCGGTGTTTCTCCGACGCGTGGCGACTATTGCAATGTAAATAGATCAAACCAAACTCGCCGCGTTTTTGCGTCGCGTGGCGAGTTTTTACATGTCAAAAGATAGTAGAAAGTCGCCAGTCGCCGAAGATGCCTCCGGCGCTTGACAGGTTGCGAGTTTCTAAAAGTCGCCACGCGAGGCAAACTTGGTCCTAACAGAACCCCATGTTAATCATGTTAATGTTTATACCACAGGCCCGCAAAACAAGAGTTTGGGGGGGGGGGTGGGAGGTGGTATTAGGTTTGGGGGGGGGGGGGGGAGGTGGTATTAGGGTGAAGTGTCGAAATATGGGGTCTCTATATATAATCAACATTTAAATCAATGTTGATTTATATAAACATGGGGTTATATATAGAGACCCCATATTTCGATGCCTACCTACCTACCCAAAAAAACTCTTGTTTTGCGGGCCTGTGGTTTATACCAAGTTCCTCGCCCCTTTGTATGAGCGTGAAATGCCCTTTTCGATTTTTTCCTGTCTCCTGTGTCTCACGCGATCCCATAGCTATGTATCATGACCAAGATGCAATGTGTCCATGGCAGCAGGAGACCAACTTTGTTCCCGGGCGATTGCCCCTTTTGCTCACCCCTAATGACCCCACATTTCTGACACATTATAGCAAACCTGTGATTATTCAATGACGAGATACATGCAGGTTATAACACGTAAAATGTATTTCATGTTCTTTCAAGATCATTTTCCCGGACACTTAATGGTGAAATTTATTGGTGAAATTTCAGGGTCAAGAAGATGGGCATTTCCGTCATAATAGACCCCGTGTATACAGGGGATGATGATCACAACATCGATTATGGTATTTTTATTCATGGCGGCCCATTTTCTCAAGTGAATGAACGTCCAATAGGGCGCAAAGGTAATAATAAGTGCGCCATGGAGATGTTCGTGTTACCAACCAGGAAATGTATTTGTCGTCAGCATAGCGTTGAGGGAAGGGAGACGCTATGAATCTTAGCTAACTGTACGGTGGACACAAACAAACACAGACGGTTTCATAAATTATAGTGAGATGCCTGAAAAGCAGCTGGACATTAAGGGCAGAAATGAACAAAACCATACTAAGGAAACTATACTGTGAAGAAATATATATGCTTTATCACGCTGTATAGTTAAGGACTATATAGGGCTTAAAACAGAGACCGATATACCACAATTAGTTAAAATGTTAATTAGATATCCATAAGTCACACGCTGTCGACCACACAAACCAGGTAATCTCTTAAAGTACACACAATGGCTGAATAGTCAGCGCCCCCACCCCAAGTACTCCACACACATTTTCTCCGCCAGCTTGGCCCCGGATGGCAGAGGAGAACGGGGTCATCTTCACAAGTCAAGGTAAATTTTAAATCCTCAATGGAGATACTTTGCAAAGAAAACCCCTCAGCAAGGATGTTCTGGTCGGGCTGAGAAGTCTAGCTTCAATCACCTCACTGGGACATAACAATACCACAACCACCAATCATATTTTCGGATAGGATTCCCGCCCGTGCAGCACGCCGCCGGTAGTGATATCATGTAGAGTTCTAACGATGTTTTGAAAATTCAGATTACTGTTCAATTCTGCATTATACCATCTTCACCAGCCAAGTCAACTACATCGCAACGCTCTCTACGCTCTCGATGTACAGAGACACTTGATGTACGTCGACTTTGTTATAGAAGATGGCATTATACATCCGTTGACGGTGTCACGTTTGCATCATCACGCCGAATACTACCGGTACTTATATCTGAAAAAGAAAAATGCGAAAAAATGTCGACGCCGATTGTTAAGATTCAGTCACAATGCCCTTCACATTACTCGTCGACCCGATCTCCCGATTAGAAATCTGTCTACCATGGTTCGTTTGATAAGATTGTATATGGTTGGCCATCCCTGCCACAATTCGTCATTTACAGGATGCCTGTAAATAATATATACCATGGTATAAAATGTCAAGCCTGCCATAATTCGTATTTACAGGGTGCCTGTAAATGCCAAGCCTGCCATAATTCGTATTTACAGGATGCCTGTAATTATTTTGTACCATGGTATAAAACCGCCAAGCCTGCCACAATTCGTATTTACAGGATACCTGTAAATGCCAAGCCTGCCATAATTCGTATTTACAGGATGCCTGTAATTATTTTGTACCATGGTATAAAATCGCCAAGCCTGCCACAATTCGTATTTACAGGATACCTGTAAATGCCAAGCCTGCCATAATTCGTATTTACAGGATGCCTTTAATTCATTTAGCCGTAAGTCGTAAATTTACGCCTTCTTATCATTTCCACCAATGATATGCGCTTTTACAAATTTGGTGCCGGGTTTTACGCAACCTCCAAACAGGGTTATCTCCCCTCCTGTCAGTCGATCGACTCTGCCCTCAGTAAATTTTACGAGAACAATTCACTCAGCTTGAATATATATGTTCATTCGTTCATAAATCTGGATCTAGTGGACGGATTTCAATTGTTTTTTTTTGCCCCAAAAGGCATCATTTTCCGAGCCTGATTTCCTGGCTACCATGATTTCCAATATACAGCCATTATTTACAGATTGGTCGGTTTACGGTTGGTTGTAGTTTATCTCCGCCCAGATCACTGTAACCATGCAGTGTTCAAAGACAAACCACCGTTTTAAGACATCAAGTTCCTTGATTGCTGTCAGTGGCGAGACCTGAACACACAGGACAGGCTAAGAGCAATAAAACCAGCAGTGTCAACAGATTAAGACCTCATTATCTAGCCTGCTTGCTTTGATATTTCTTTGAGCAGGGTTCTAAACGGATTAAACACAGACGGTGGTAGATGAGACTGATAAGATGTTATTCCTCCATCTATACAGTAAGCTCCATGATCAAGGCTAACGGTCGTTTGCTTGAGAACAAATCAGCGATGCTTGCTTTGTCGGAATTAAATGTTCCCGCACATTTACATGCAAAATTATATATCGTCGTATTTAGTATGTGGACTGTTTTTGGCTGGTAAAATTCAGGTTTTGTGAAATGTTTTGGTACATGGCTTTATGTAAATTGACTGAGGGCAGGGTCGATCGACAGGCAGAAGGTAAGATGACCCTGTTTGGAGGTTGTGTAAAGCCCGGCACCAAATTTGTAAAAGCGCATATCATTGGTGGAAGTAATAAGAAGGCGAAAATTTACGACTTACGGCTAAAATGAATTACAGGCACCCTGTAAATACGAATTGTGGCAGGCTTGGCGATTTACAGGCATCCTGTAAATAGGAATTATGGCAGGCTCGGCATTTTATACCATGGTATATATTATTTACAGTATATATTATTTACAGGTATCCTGTAAATACGAATTGTGGCAGGCTTGGCGATTTACAGGCATCCTGTAAATAGGAATTATGGCAGGCTCGGCATTTTATACCATGGTACAAAATAATTACAGGCATCCTGTAAATACGAATTGTGGCAGGCTTGGCGATTTACAGGCATCCTGTAAATACGAATTATGGCAGGCTCGGCATTTTATACCATGGTACAAAATAATTACAGGCATCCTGTAAATACGAATTATGGCAGGCTTGGCATTTTATACCATGGTATATATTATTTACAGGCACCCTGTAAATGAGAAATTGTGGCAGGGATGGCCAACCATAATTGTAGCTAGAGATGTTGTGACGACAATTACGAGGTTCGTCGCTCCAAGTGAGCTTGTAATTGGCCAGCCGACTGGCTGACTATTTCTTTCCGAATTCTTTCCATTCTATCCGCATGGGAACATGCGATTTAGTG